>CAUYPK010118292.1:0-31315 GCA_963574355.1 Loris lydekkerianus
TTTTTTTTTTTTTTTAGACAAGAGCCTCAAGCTGTCACCCTGGGTAGGATGCTGTGGCATCGCAGCTCACAGCAACCTCCAACTCCTGGGCTCAAGCGATTCTCCTGCCTCTGCCTCCCAAGTAGCTGGGACTACAGGCGCCTGCCACAATGCCCAGCTATTTTTTGGTTGCAGCCATCATTGTTGTTTGGTGGGCCCAGACTGGATTCAAACCAGCATGTGGCTGGAGCCTTAGCCCCTTGAGCCACGGGTGCCAAACCAAATTTTTCTATTTTTTGTTGAGATGATGTCTTGCTCTTGTTCAGGCTGGTCTCAAACTCCTAACCTCAAGGGATCCTCCTGCCTCAGCCTCCCAGAGTGCTAGGGTTGCAGGCAGCACTTTGCCTGACCAATTCCTAGGTTTTTGACCTTAGTAACTAGGTGGTATTCATTGAGATGGGAAAGATATTATTTTTGGTTGGGGGGGAGCAGTGAATCAAGAGTATAGTTCGGTTCAGTGCCCCTAGCACAGTGGTTATGGCACCGGCCACATGCACCGAGGCTGGCGGGTTTGAACCTGGCCTGGGCCTGCTAACCAACAATGACAACTGCAACAACAAAAAAATTTGCTAGGTGTTGTGTTGGGTACCTGTAGTCCCAGCTACCTGGGAGGCTGAGGCAAGAGAACTGTTTAAGCCCAAGAGTTGGAAGTTGCTGTGAGCTGTGATGCCATGGCACTCTACCAAGGGCAATGTAATAAGGCTCTGTCTCAAAAAAAAAAAAAAGAGTATTGTTTTAGGCATGCTCATTTTGAGAAGCCTATTTAGATAGACTGAGTAGAGATTGCAAGGCTATGTCCATCTCAAGCTTGGTAGAAAGGTTGAGATGAGAGGTATATATATGGGAGTCATATTAAAAGCTATGACATGGAATGAGATCAATGAGTGTAGATGGGGAAAAAAAGAGAACCCAGCACAAAGTCCCTCCAGGTCCATCATCAGGGCTCAGGGGACGACTCAGCTCAACAGACTTTGAGGAAGCAGTTAGTCAGCAGGGCCAGGAGGAAAACAAAGACAGTACTATTCCCCAGAGGTGAAAGGTGGGGAGGGAGGTATTTTTAGAAGAGAAGGTCACTCAAATTGAATGTGGTTGGTAGGTGAGGTCAGAAAGGCCCATTGGATTTAACTGGAGCGGTTTTAGCAACTGAGAGGCAATGAGTGAATGAGAAAGGAGGAAGTCAGTATAGACGGTAAGTGTAGACAACACTGGAGAAATTTTGCTGTGATAGGAAAAAAGAAATTAAGAGAGGATGAGGGGGTCAAGAGAATTTTTTTTTAAAGAAATATAGATTTGGGGGTGGCATCTGTGGCTGAAGGAGTAGGGCACCAGCCCTATATAGTGGCGGTGGTAGGCTCAAAACTGGCCCCGGCCAAAAAAAAAACAAAAAACAAAAAAAACCCTGCCAAAACAAGAAATACAGATTTGGGCTCAGTGCTTGTAGCTCAGCAGCTAGGGTGCCAGCCACAGACACCAAGGCTAGGGGATTCAAACCTGGCCCAGGCCTGCCAAACAGCAATAACTACAACATTAAAATAGCCTGGCGTTGTGGCGGCGCCTGTAGTCCCAGCTACTTGGGAGGCTGAGGCAAGAGAATCACCTAAGCCCAGGAGTTTGAGGTTGCTGTGAGCTGTGACGCCATAGCACTCTACCGAGAGCAACAAAATGAGTCTCTGTCTCTTTTTTTTTTTTTTAGAGACAGAGTCTCATTTTGTTGCCTTCAGTAGAGTGCCATGGGTCGGCTTAGCCAGAATCTTATAGTCATGATACAAACACTAGCCAACTAGACATTGGCCCTCTGCATGTGTAAACTACGTGGGCACAAGGATTTTTTTCTTTTGTTCATTGCTTCACCCTATCCTCTAGAACACTGCCTAGAATATTAGAGGAGAATATATAGTTATTTTTAAATGAATAAATCTAACCAAAATTATGGTGTATATAGCTCAGAAGGATGCGGGGACAGAAAATGTACATGTGTATGGTGGCCAGGCGGTAGAAGACTGAAATCCTTACATTAACAATATGTAATGCCTGAAACTGAAAACTTAAGAAGCATGTTGATATGTTAATAGAAACATACTGTAAATACCCAAAGCAAAACAGAACAGTGAAGAACAGTCTCTGGGAAGAGGAACATGGGCAGACTGTTTTTTAAAAAACTCAGGCGTGGGAGGGGCAAGAAGGTTCATTCAGCATCCACCTCTTGGGTACAACATAAGGATATAGGGCACACTTCCTGGGTGAAGGATTCCACCGCAACTTGGCCTTCGCCTTACAATGTAGTCTGCTTTTATGTACCCTATGATAATCCAAAAAAATTTTAAAAAGCAGACTCAGAACATAATTCAATTGTTTTCATCTACGGCCATGTACAGTGGATTGCATGGTGATGCCCCCCCCACCCCCCCAAAGATATGATTGTCCTAACCCCAGGAACTTAAGAATATGGCTTTTTATTTTGTTCTGAGATAGAATCTCACTCTGTTGCCCGAGGTAGAGTGCCATGGTTGTGGCCTCAGACTTGCTTATGGCAACCTCAAGTTCCTGGGCTCAAGTGAACCTCCTGCCTCAGCCTTCCCAGTAGCTGGGACTACAGGTACCCATCACAATGCCTGGCTAATTTTTCTATTTTTTAGTAGGTACAGGGTATTGCTCTTGGTCAGACTGGTCTCCAACTCCTGAGTTGCCTTGGCCTCCCAGAGTGCTAGGATTACAGGTGTGAGCCACCATGCTTAGCTACTTGTTTTTGAGAAAGGGTCTTCGTTGATGTAATGAAGGATCTTGAGATGTGATCATCTTGTATGACCTGGGTGGGCCCTAAGCTCTAAGTCTAATGACTAGTGTGTTTTTTTTTAAAGAACCTTACTCCATCACCCTGGGTAGTGCTATGGTGTCTTAGCTCACAGCAACCTCAAACTCTCTTGGGCTGTGATCCTCTTGCCTCAGCTTCCTGAGTATCTGGAACTAAAGGTGCCTGCCACAATGCCTGTCTAGTTTCCCTGTCTTTAGTAGAGACAGGTGTCTTGCTTTTGCTCAGGCTGGTCTTGAACTCCTGAGCTGAAGCAATCCACTTGCCTCAGCCTCCCAGAGTGTTGGGATTATAGGCAAGAACTACTGAGCCTGGTCTATAACTAGTGTTCTTAGAAGACATAGAGGTGAGACAGAGTGAGAGGAAAGCCAGGCCATGGGAAGAAAGAAGCAGAGACTGGAGTTATGGAGCCACAAGCCAAGAAATGCTTTCTCCTCTAAAGCCTTAGAAGGGAGTGTCCCTGCTGACACCTTGACCTCTGGCCTTCAGAACTGTGAGAGAATAAACTGTTGTTTGTTTCCTGAGCAGAGTCAGATAAATTTGTTTTTTTAAACCACCAATTTTGTGGAATTAGTTACCACAGCCCTAGTAATCAAATATGGCACACATAACTGGGATAAAATTAAAAAAAAAAAAAAAAAAGAAAAAAAAAGTGACGTATTTAGCCATGTTGATTAAAAAGACAAACAATTAAAAAAAAAAAAAAAAAAAAGGCAAACAATCAATAGATGCAGGAGAAGCATTTGATGGAAGTCAATGTGCCCATTCACGATACAAAACAAAAATTTTTGTTGAAGACCCTTAACAAGCTAGGACCATAATAGGCCCTCTTTAACTTGATATAGGCTACAGAAATCTACAGCAAACATCATACCAAACAGTGAAACTTTTTGTTGGGAACAAGACACCGTCACTATTGCTTCTATTTATTCCTGTATTAGGTCCTGAACAGAGCATTAAAATAAAAGAGACAATTTCTAAGTTATAGCAATGTCCAGTTGCTCCTAGGTTGGCAAAGGGGCAGAGAATGAACCAGGAAAGGACAGACAGTTGAAAGAGTAAGATATGAGCAGTGGCTAGAGATGACTAGTGTTCAGATGCAGTGGGGAGAGCTGAGGGCCAGTCCTCCCAACCCCCATCCCAGGCTCTGGGAGTCAGCAGGGTTAAGAGGAGGCAGTATGATTGGGAGCTGACCATGTGGGTGTCAGAGCTCAAAAGTAGGGTGTTAACAGGGGTGGTGATGTGGTGCTTATATCCCTGCAACCCATCTTTCCTCTAGGGACAGCTTCCTCCACAGCAAAGCCTCCATTAGAAACATATACACTTATTGGTACAAAAAGCACCAGCTTTTATTAAATGAAAAGGAGGTAGAAGACAGACAAAGGGACATGCCAGGACCCCACCTTCCCCCTACACATACATAGACGTACAAACACAGACATGACCTAGTGAAAGGCAGGGACCATCACGGGACAGACTGAAGCGCAGAGGGAGGCAGTACCCTCCGAGAGTGGGCCCGGACCCAGGGGTGGGCTGAGACCTGGGCCAGGGGCAGCCGTTCTGATGGGTTATGCTTGAGCAGCTTGGAGATGAGGTCCTGAGCTCCTGCAGGCACAGAAGGGGGGAACTTCAGGTCCACCTGCAATTGTGGAGAAAGGAAAAGGACCATGCTTCACCTGGCTACATTTTCCTTGATCACCCATTCTACTTGGAGTCACGCAGGCAGAATAGCTCTGCCCACCCTAGGCCCTGCTTCTGCTGCCAACAGAAAGCCCCAGGTAGCTCCCACCTTGACGATGCGCCGGTAGGTCTCGTTGTGTGACGCGCTCTCGAAGGGTGGGTTCCCCACCAGGAGCTCGTAGCAGAGTACTCCAATGCACCACAGATCCACCTTTTCATTGTGCATGCGCCCCTCAATCATCTCTGGGGGCAGGTAGTCCAGGGTGCCACACATTGTCTTCCTCCTGGGTGGGTAAAAGGGGAGTGGGAAGTGGTTCTGGGGACAAACAGCCTGTCCTTTCCCTGCTGCCCAAGGGCAGGAAGTTGAGAGATTGTAGGATGCACCAGGGACTGTTCCAGCCAAGCAGGACCACTGAGGAGGGGTGTGATATTTACCAAAGGCCCAGAGATGGGTCTACATGCTACCCTAGCATCTCTACATTGAGGAATATATATATATTTTTTGAGATGTCACCCTTGATAGAGTGCCATAGTGTCACAGCTCACAGAAATCTCCAACTCTTGGGCCTAAGCAATTCTCTTGCCTCAGCCTCCCAAAGTAGCTGGGACTACAGGTGCCTGCCACAACGCCCAGCTATTTTTTTTGGTTTAGCAGGCCCGGGCCAGGTTCAAACCCACCAGCTCCAGAGCATGTGGCTGGCACCCTAACCATTGAGCTACAGGTGCTCACTGAGGAATATATCTTAATAAAATAATCAGGTATGAGGGCAATGTTCGTCTTGGAATTAAAGAAAAAACTGGAGACAACTCTAATGCTTATGAAGCATGTTCTACTTAAATCAGGTTACATCTCTGCTATGTAATACTATGAAGCCATGAGAAATGATGGGGGAGTATTCTCAGTGATAAGAGAAGTCCTAATATATTGAATGGACAATTAGGGTGATAATCAGGATCCCAGCGAGTCCTCAGGAAGGATCCTGTCACCCCATCAGCACCTGTGCTTATGAGCCACTCCAATGTCCAGCCCACAGGTAACTGGGGTAAGGGAGAGAGGATTGACCTGAGGGGATGAGTCTATGGGTGGGTGTAGGTATGAGAATGTTAAAGGAGGGCCTCAACTAACTGTCCTCTCCTTAGCTGCCCTTGGCCAGAAGTTGATGGAGAACTCTCTTCTGTTTTTGTAAAGAAACTGCTGTGTCTCTATTGGAGGACAACTCTCAATGTCTTTGGGTAACAAGCTTTGGAGGGGTCTTATTTAGAATGTCCCTCTCACATCCAGGGCTGGCCTCCCAGCCTACCATACCTCAGGGAGGGGGCATGCACAGACCAGCCAAAGTCAGCAATCTTCAGCTCTCCCTTGAGCCCTAAGAGCAGATTCTCTGGCTTTATATCTCTGTGAATCACCTTCTTCCCGTGACAGTACATCAGAGCATCTGCCAACTCCTCCATGATCTGGGAAGGTCAATGACAGGCAATCAGAAAAGGATGGACCTCTAGCTACAAGCAGTGTACTCCCAGCTTCAAGTCCCCTGCTGGCACCCTGGGTGCCACCCGCCCTGACCGTGGCTGTTCGCTGCTCATCAAAAGTATGGCTCTTCTGCAGCTCCTTGTAGAGCTCTCCCCTGGGCGCATACTCCAGAATCAAGTAGATCCTTCTCCGATCATAAAAATAGTTGTAGAGACGCAGGATGTTGGGATGCCTGGAGGTTGAGACAGAGAAGGTCTCAGGCTGCATCCTGACACAAAGGAATTGAGAATGATGGAGCAAGGACAAACAGGGGTCAGACATGGACCAAGCCAGGGACACCCAGGTGGGGGTAAATAAGGGACAACTGGGGACAGTTCTTTGGCTCCAAGGCTTTGGCCAAGACTGACAGCTAAACGGGGCTCAGTGGCCACAGCTGCAAAGACAGTCATCTAGATAAGCTGGGGCTGAACAGGGAGCTTGGGGCTCAGGAGCAGAGGGGATTGGGCTCAGAGGGTGTCAACTCATACTGTAGGTGGGCCTGGATTTCAATCTCCCGGCGCAGTTGATGCTCCACACCCTCCTTCTCTATTTGAGACTTGAAGAGGACCTTGAGTGCCACGATGAAATGGCTTTTCTTTTCCCGAGCCAAGTACACATTTCCAAACTTGCCTTTGCCTAGAGGACGTCCAATCTCAAAGTCATCAATTGTGAAGGATCGCCTGAATAGAAAATGGGGAAGGCAGCTCAGTGCTGGATTGTCATCAGTTAAGGTATCTAGTTTCTCTCAAATCCCTAATCCCATCCTGACCTCAACTGCCCCACTTTTTCCTCACCTTCCAACTACTCCCGCCCTGAGGTTTTACTTGCCTCACTTTTTGCCTGTTTCCTTTTTACTCCAGCCCCTTCTGCCCCAAGGTTTGGGGCACTTACCTTAAAAAGTTGGGTGTCCCACTGCTATTCTCCATCACCTTCTGGCCAGGGGCAGCTAAGGAGAGGACAGCTAGTTGAGGCCCTCTTTTGACATTCTCATACCTACACCCACCATAGACTCTCATCCCCTCAGGTCAATCTCCTCTCCGTTACCCCAGTTACCTGTGGGCTGGACATTGGAGCGGCTCATAAGCACAAGTGCAGACGGGGTGACAGGATCCTTCCTGAGGACTCGCTGGGGCAGGGTGCTCAGGCCAGATGGCGCCTGAGAAGGAGCAGGGGCAGCTTTGAGAGGGCCTTTGTCCCAGTGACCTGGCTGGAATGTGCTACAAGCAGCATTTCAGCTACTTGCTAAAGAACCACCCACTCACCCCCAGTTCAAAGAGAAACACTGATACCACAATTTGCTCTCCACTCCCAAAACCCTGTTCATAGTCCCGTATTTAAATGGATTATTAATAAAGAACCTAAGTCAGCCTAAGACAAGGGGCAAAGGATTCACCCAATGCCTAACATTTTACTTCTTTGGCCCTGGACCACACCACCTTCTCAGGCATGATACTGTTCAACTTGTGTTAAGTCTCCTCCCTAAAACACCACACTCATTCCCCAGGGTCAGGAGAGGACTGGGTCAACAAACACCCACAGTCCAGGGGGTTTTGACACAGGGGTCTTCTCAAAGTCTCCTGCAAAACTTAGTCTATAAAGGGTTAGATAATGTCTTTGAGGCCTTGGATGTTGCAACAAACACTGGTATTTACCCCTTTGAAATAATAGGCTTTTGGGATACCAAGGGCTACTGTGATGGCCCTGGACCACTTCTCAAAGTAATAGACATGGTTTCTTTTGGGAGTGACCAAGGTAAAAGTAATAATGGTCTCTCATCCAGATTCCATTCTTGATAGGCTCGCCAATGCTCCATGATGGAGGGAGTTATGAACAAGGGAATAGATGGACTCTCCAGGATACCCAAGTACCACCAGCAGGGAGCTAAGCCTGTGCAGGGTCTCTTTCCTCTTTAGCCAAAAGAAAGCTGGCTTGGCGCCCGTAGCTTAGTGGTGGGGCGATGGCCACACACACCAGGGCTGGCAGTGTGGAGAGCCGGCTGTGAGACTGGCAGGGCCCTCACAGCCTGTGGAACATTCATAGAATAAACTCCTAACTGCTTCTCCTCCGCTCCCAAAACAGCCATATTCCTTTCTTCATGCTCCCTCTGCCAGAAGTCACGTAGAGTGCCATAGCATCACAGCTCACAGCAACCTCCAACTCCTGGGCTCAAGCAATTCTCCTGCCTCTGCCTCTCAAGTAGCTGGGACTACAGCATGCCACATGCTGGGCTTTTTTTTTTTTTTTTAGACTCTCACTTTATCACCCTTCGTAGAGTGCCGTGGTGTCACATCTCAAAGCAACCTCCAACTCCTGGGCTTAGATGATTCTCTTGCCTCAGCCTCCCGAGTATCTGGGACTACAGGTGCCCACCACAACGCTTGGCTTTTTTTTTTGTTGGAGTTTGGCCAGGGCTGGGTTTGAACTTGCCACCCTCAGTATATGGGGCTGACACCTTACCCACTGAGCCACAGGTGTTGCCCAAGGGCTATTTTTTGTTATTGTTGTTGCAGCCATCATTGTTGTTTGGCTGGCGGGCTGGATTTGAACCAGCCAGCTTGGGTGTATGTGGCTGGCACCTCAGCTGCTTGAGGCACAGGCGCAGAGCCAAACAATTTTCCTATTGTACTGTAAGACCAAAACTATGTCTTTTGTTTATGTTATTTCCTCATATTGTCTATGCTACCTCCCCTGGACAACCCTGTACAGATACTATAAAATAAAGCTGATTTTGTGCTTTGGTGCGGGCTGTAGCCATCAGTTCAGTCAGTCTTCCCGGTTCCATCCTTTGTTTCTGTGTCTTCTCTTGTGCTGTATTTGCCTCATTCCCCCTCGCCACGCTGGTTCCAGACATGGCCAGTTCAAACCTGGGCCAGACTTGCTAAACAACAATGACAACTACAACAACAAAAAATAGCCAGGCGTTGTGGCAGGTGCCTGTAGTCCCAGCTACTTGAGAGGCTGAGGCAAGAGAATCGCTTAAGCCCAAAAGTTGGAGGTTCTGTGAACTGTGGCACCATAGCACTCTACTCAGGGCAACATAGCGAGACTGTCTCAAAAAAAGAAAAAAAGAAAAAAAAAAAAACAAGAAAGCCTTAAAACTGAACACCTGATCCCCAACAGTGGTATTTGTACAGGTTGACAAATAAGCAAGTTGAACAAAATATAGTCCAGAAATAGACCCATGTCTTTTTCCTTTCTTGAGCCAGGATTTCACTTTGTCACCCTTGGTAGAGCGTAATGGCAACATAGCTCACAGTAACCTCAAACGCTTGGGCGTAAGTGATTCACTTGCCTCACCCTCCTTAGTAGCTGGGACTACAGGTGCCCACTACAAGGGCTGGCTATTTTTAGAGGTGGGATCTCTCTCTGTTGCAGGAAGATGAGGTTCAACGGAGAGAAAGAGCACCCAAACACCACATTTATAAGAAGGGTTTTATTCACCAGCTGGGAGCTTACAGAATAGAAGAATTCCAAATGGCTACGCTCCCTGACTGGCTAGGTCTTTCCCTTTTTATCGATAGTCAAAAAGTTCCACCCCACAGGTACCCTTCTCATCGGCCAGTTTGAATGAAGCAGGAGATGCTACTCCAGCCCCTACAGAACTATAGGATTTCACAGACCTTGGAAATTTCCAAGTTCCAGGAAGTTTACAAATTCCCAAGAGCTGAGTCACCATGGAGAGGACCCTGCAGGTGCATCCTTGTGATCTCCTTGAGAAGACCTGTTCTCCTAGACCTCACCCTTCTCGGGTATCCTCTCTCATCTCTAACTCAGGCTGGTCTTGAACTTGTGAACTCAAGTAATCCATCCGCCTTGACCTCCCAGAGTGCTAGGATTATAGGGGTGAGCCACTGCACCCGGCCCTGACCCACATCTTTGTAGGAATTTAATATATATAATAAAGGTGGCATTTTCAGTCAGAGGGTAGACTCTTTGATATAAGGTGTCTGGATAACTGGAAAATAAATATATTTAGATCCTTACCTCACATCAGTCTTAAAATTCCGAATGAACCTTAAAAATGGTAATTTTCCTTCTAAAGTCTATTTCTATTTGCTGCCTAGTTTATTTTTGCAGGACATAGGTTATGAATCATGGCCTGAATACCAGCCTCTGCTTTCTCAGTCCCAGATATCATTTGTACGTGACAAGTAGGCTCAGCACAGCAGGGGTCCTCACCCGCCTCAGCCAGTGACCACAGGCTGGTCAGATTCAAGTTGGCAGCACCTGACAGGACGAGGCTATAAATGACTAGATCGGGTTTTGCCAGCAAAATCTTGGAGCCCATAAGTTGATGCATAACCGGGGAGAAAGTGCTTGCAGCGGTCCTCAACCTGTGGGTCGCGACCCACAGGAGCTGTATTAAAAGGCCGCGGCATTAGGAAGGTTGAGAACCACTGGCTTAGAGAATGGCTCTCTGCAGGACCTCAAATCCCCATGTAGGAACTTGCCCCGAGAGAGATGAGGGGCGGGTAAGGAGGGAAGGACCTTACCATCTGCCGGCCGTAGGACCAGGGGTAGGCGTTCTCTTTCAGAGCCATCCTTAAAGAGAAACGGGGAGGAGAGCTGGACCGAGAAGGGAAACAGCCTTGGAAAGCAGAAAAAAAAAAAAAAAAAAAGAGGAGAGAGGAAAGGAGGGAGAACGGATCGATCTACCCGGAAGTGCTAGCCTGGGCTGGTGAGAGCGAGCCAGTCTGCACTCTGGCGGCAGTCAGGGCACATCCGGGGGACTCGTCATACCGTCCCCACCCTGCTCCTGCCTCCACCGCCTTCCAGGACCCTCTTTCCACCCAGGGGCGCTCCGCAGCCCCTCGAGTGCCCGCCCAACAGACCCTCCATCTGATTGATCATCTGCTTTCTCCCGGCTGAAGGCCCGCGATATGAGGTTAGCTCACCTGGAGCCTGGGGCACGGCTAAAGTCCCGGCAGCCCGCAAACGACTGAAGCGGCTCAGCTACGCCCTCGCCGAGTCCTTTCAAATCTCCTGCTCTGACTCTATTGGCTGATCGTCCTGCTAGTGCCCAATTTTCATTGGCTAGATTTCCTGTGACGTAAGCCGAGAAGGCCAAAGGTGGATGCGCAAGGAAAGCAGAAATACCGCTGGGTTTCGGCCTGGGAAAGTTTCCCAAGTCCCCCAGTTGAATTTTCCTTCTCTTCATTCCTCCCCCCTCATATTCTTTTTCTCTCTGTCTTTGTCTTTATCTTCCTCCCTCCCGCCTTTTCTCTTTAATTTCTTTTTTTAAATTTTAAATCTTTAATATGTGAACTAAAATAGAATCTTAAATCTCCCCCCTTCAGCTGTTGATGGACTGAACCCCTTTTTAGCCAAAGGGGTTAAAACTGAGCCTAAAACTGAGTTGCTGGCCATAAGAAAGGACATCAGGTACATCTCATCATGCCCTTCCTTTGAGATGTCTTCTGTGACTCATTAATAGGCCTAAGTCTATGCAAGACTCACCTGCAGGTCCTCAATATACACAATATACACTTGAGTCTGCCCTTACTTTATCTCTGAGAAACAAACTCTTTATCTGAGGGACTTTAACAAATGCAATCAGTGTAACCTAATCCTTTGTACCCTCAATGAATCTCAAAAAAAACCCCCAAAACAAAAAACACCCCCCAAAAAACAGACCCTTTCTCTTAAGCATTCCTTTTCTTTGACTCCTGGTCTTTTAGACAGTCTCTTTCAGCCAATTGTCAGCTAAAGAATCTTTAAACCCACCCTATAACCTGGGAGTCCCCTGTTTGATTTATGACCTCACCTCTAATTCCTGTGTCCCTAAAATGTACAAAACCAAACTGTAATCCCACCACTCACTATAGGTCCACTTGCTCAAGGCGTCTTGGGTGTGGCTCCAGGTCTTGGTCCTGAAATTTGGCTCAGAATAAAATTCCTTAAATTGTTTTACGGAGTATGGCTTCTTTAGTGTTGAAAAATGTGACTGGAATTCATCACATGTGTATGAGCTAGCGTCCAACTTTTTTCTTTCTTTCTTGAAAAATGTCACTGTACACGGATACCGAAAATAGAAATCCCTAGTGACCCCGACGTGATTTGAACACGCAACCTTCTGATCTGGAGTCAGACGCGCTACCGTTGCGCCACGAGGCCTCCTCTACTTCTTTGTTTGACGGGTTGAGTGAACAGACCCATCATTAGTAATGAGGGGCAGAGGTCTGTTCTCAAGCCTCGCCTCTAAGGTTTTGCCAGTGCAGTTCTTACGAGGCACATGAAGCGAGATTCGGGCGCACGCACATAGGAATTAAAGTCATCCTCTAGGAGGTAAATGAGGAGGAGAGGCAAATTGTGTTTAGGTGCATTTGGCTTATGGCTCAATTCTTTAACCTCGAAACATACTGAACTCACTCAACAGAGAAGCGATTTTTATGTTTCTGAAGATAATAAATCCTCACGGTGTCGCTGCAGTCTTTGCCCCACAAATCTTAGATTTAATCCAGTCTCTGATGGTGACTCAGAAAACCTTACTCAGTTTCTCTGGATCCTGGTTTCTTCATTTGTGAACTGGTTATGATCCCTATAGTCTCACGCAGGGAGAGTGGCGCGTAGTAAAGGTGACCGGAGCCCAGCGCCGCTAACAGGTGAGCATGCAGCCGTCACTTCTACCTTGGTCTTGTTGGTTCCTTCTTCTGGACTCAACTCAAGTCCCATCTCTGGCGACGCTCAAGCCGAAGTATAATAGCCTTGACTGCTCCCAGGAAGAAATGCTTAAGCGCCGGCGTTGGTGGTATAGTGGTGAGCATAGCTGCCTTCCAAGCAGTTGACCCGGGTTCGATTCCCGGCCAACGCAACTGGTGTTCAATTGTTTCGTTTTTCCACCTTCATCGCAGTCCCGGGACGCCAGCATAGTGAGGGGAGCATTCAAGGGGTCTGGCCCTCCGTTTCGCCCGCGACCCGGGCAGGGCCACTGCACACCCCTCCCAGCGAGAAAGGCGCGCCGAGCTCTCCCGTCCAGGATTGCCTTTTCTGCGCTCATCCCGGAGCGAATCCGCACACACACAAGCAGGGAGGAGAAAGGAAACAAACAAACAAACCAAATACAGTCTCAGCACCCTAGGCGGTGCGCAGCTGGGAGCCAAAGTTGCTGGCTCTGGTTCAAGAAGCTGGAAAGGCGCATTTACGCCAAGGAGGAAGCAAGCGCAGGAAGTCAAGTCCGGGTGTCTGTTTTGTATCCTTTGCCCATATGTATTTTCTAAGCTATTGTCAACGAACAAGTCTAATTACCATACTGAATGGAGAGAATAATAAGTAATTTAGGCACACGTCTAAATTCCAATTTCCTCGTAGTAGTAAAATATAAACTTGAAACTTGGAATGTGGGATAGAGAGCCAAGACAAATTCCGCCTCCCCTTCCCCGTCATTGTCTTTATTTCTCCATCCGAGGGCCCAGGATGGGCTTTTACTGAATAAGCCGGTTTTAAGATAAGTTAGAAGAAAATAAAATTCTTCGAAAAGAATCGCTTCTCCCCGTCGGGGAATCGAACCCCGGTCTCCCGCGTGACAGGCGGGGATACTCACCACTATACTAACGAGGAGTGAGCCAAACTACCTTCTCTCCCAATGCCTGATCTGAGACTGACCGCACATTTGGCGGGCACACAGCAAAACTAAACAGAAATGCTAACCAGAAAGATATGTGTATTCTACAGACTACAACTGAGCGGCGAATGGCCAGAAATTCTGAAGCAAGGAGAGACCAAAAGAGACTTCGAGAAGTGTCTTCAAGGCTTCAAGGAACCGAGTTCCAATGTCTCTGGGCTCTCCCAAACGCATCCCCGAATAAGTTTCGCTCATGCCACTGTCATCCACAACTATAGGTTGATGGACATTATTAAAATCGATACCCGGCTCTAGTGGCCGAGGGAGACAACAAACAGAAAGGCGGGGAGCAGAAAGAGAGCTGTTTGCCCAAGTGTAGACGTGCCTCCGCTTTCCCTGTCACGTCACGCACAATTGCGAACTGACCTTCCTCCTATCGTGATGTCACGAAAGAGCTCACTGCACGCCAGTTTACGCTGATTGCTTCCCGGTCCAGCCTCCCGCAGCTCTGTTCAAGTAACACTAATCTTAGGGGCAACTCCTAGTTTCATTTAAAAAAAAAAAAAAAAAGACAAGAGAGGGCTCGTCCGGGATTTGAACCCGGGACCTCTCGCACCCGAAGCGAGAATCATACCCCTAGACCAACGAGCCGACATAGGAAGGCGCCCGCGGCTTCCCTTACAGGTCGCAGCAAACTGGTAGCAGTCTTGAAACTACCTTACTTGGTGGAACGGTCCTGGAGCGTGCTGGGGGACTACTGGTCCCGAGGCTGAATACTGTGGAGTAGGGATCTGAGAATCCCTCTTGGCTCCTGGACAGCGGACTCGGACTCCTCCCAGGAAGTAACGTCAAGGAAGTCGGAAGGAGGGGTCTTGGCCTCCTCTCCGCGCCGCCCTCCAAGACTGCTTTGAATACCTGCTTTCCCGGTCTCTGTGGTCTCAAGCCGGGTCCCATTTTATAACTTGGGGTCTCGACTCTTCCCGCCTCCGCCTGGAGTATTGGGACCAACCTCTTGGCGCAGAGCTTTGAAGACATACGGTGGAGTTTCCTGGTTTCGGGACAGACTGGGGACTGTTAATGAGCCCTGAAATCACTAGGTGAACAGCCCCTCTCATAGTCCCTGAGTCCGTCCATCCTCCTGGGGAGACTGCCGATAGCTCACGGTCTCCTCCCGACTGCGTGTGAGTGCTCCGGCGAAGAACAGGGACAATGACTTTGGGGTCCCCGCAGACCCACCACACAAGAGGCATCATAGAACTGAGTAGCTAGAGGTGGTGAGGTAGGGGTCCGACTTTCCAACCAGCGGAGTGGGGCAGAGCGCCAGGCTATGAGACTGGTCCCCGGGTTTCTACCTCACCTTCCTGTCTAGCTTCTGCTCTCCGATTAGCTAGATGGCCCCTATGATGGCCCCGAAGAAGACCACCTGCCTGCCTCCTAAGACCACTGGAGATAAGGGGCTCTGAGGCAAGCTGCTGCGTGAGTGTGGTCCAGGGCCCTTAGACCGGGTTTGGGGGTTTTGCAATGTGTCCCGGGCTGCTTGGTGAGTCTCTAGACTCTAAATACAAACCCCATGTTCTGGCATCTCTGGAACTATCTGTTCCACACTGCAGTCGAGTGATTTGTTAGGCCAGGCCCTTCCTAATGCTCAACCCCCTTGAATGAGGGATTGTACTCTTAGTTTCTTTCCCAGGTGTCCCTGGCCAGGCAATGGGGGAAGGCAGCAGAGGAGCCCAACCTTCCCCATCAGTGTCCCAAGTCTCTAAGGTGATGGAAGAGGTTCTCAAGGCTGATCTTTTGGCATCTCCTCCTCCCCCCGCCCCCTTTTCCTATCCTGTCTCCATACTCTTCGGCCCCAATTTTCCCTACAAATTCATGAAGTTACCTCTCTTACCCATTTTCAGGCACTTGATTGTGCAGAGGGGGAGGCCTAATTCCTCGGTGACTATGATGGAAGCTGTGGCCCTTCTTCCTAGAAAAATGCATACAGTACCGGGGAGTTCACAGATACCCTGAAGCCCCGTCTTTAGACTCCACTTTTAGAAACTAAGAACTAAGATGTAAACAGATGATCATTGGAGGAAGTGTTTTACATTTTAACAGGAATCAAAGCTTGACACTGGAAGATTTGAGTTCTAAGGTTTAACTTCGGGCTTTCATGGCTGTTTGAAATTGGGTAGGAAATAAAGTGTAAGAAGAGATCATTGGTGAATTTGGGATCGTGGCACCCACCTCCTAACACTTCCCTAAAAAGAAAAATTCTGGAAATATCCTGATTTTCTCCCTCTTATTCATGCTACACATCCTATCAGTTACTGAGTCCTACTTTTTTTTATCCTAAGCATGTCTTGAATTTACTAGTATATGTCTTTGACGTTTCTGTAACCAAACCCACCCCCCACTGCATACGCTCTGATTATAGCATTTATCTAGCGTATTATATAATTTAATTAAATTTGTTTGTGTTTGTTTGTTGTCTGTCACTCTCTCTCCCTCCCCTTCACCAATATAAACTTTAGTAGAGCAGAACATTTCATTAATTTTGTTTCCTGCCTTATTCCCAGAACAATGCATAGCAGTTGTTTAATAGAACATATAGCAAGTTTCTACATGGTCTTTAAGACCTAGGTCCCCTCTTCCAGAAAGCCTCCCGTGACCACCCTCCATCCTCAGGCCAGCCAGATGAGATGCCTCTTCTGTGTTCTCACAGCACCCTGTCTGTTCCCTTAGCACATGGTGGTGTGATTATTCCTGTTGTAATTAGGTCTTTACCTGAGCTCTGAGAAAAGGACTGTATCTTCTTTAATTGGTTATGTGCAGAGCCAGCCCAGTGCTTAGCATATGCATGGTCTCTGTAGTGTTGCTTGGCCTCAAGATAGCAATTCCTCAAGCCAAGATTTTTGCTGAGATGTCTTACAGTAGCTCCTGGACCAAGGGATAGCATCTAGAACTTTTCATCTATCTCCAGGGAAGTTTAGGGCCCACCAAGAGCCCATGAATCCTATTTCTTGCCTTCTCTCCAACATTTACTTCTAACCCTTACTAACATGGCTTCAGTACTTCAGAAATGTACCCTGCCCTTCCACACAAGGCTCCCTGGAGACCTCACTTGAATGGCACTCACTTTTCCCTATCCACATGGCCCCAGCCCTGCAGGAAATCAGATGGCGCTAGGCCAGCCAAATCCCCTACTCTGACTTCCCCCTAGTGGAGAGGGATGGAGGTAACTGCAAGTGAAAGGCCTGGTATAAGACAGCACCTAGAAGCCTCACCAAAAAAAATTATTTTTATTTTTTTTGTTGAGAGTCTTGCTCTGTCACCCTGTGTAGTGTGCCCTGGCATCAGTTTATCTCACAGCAACCTCAAACTCCTGGGCTCAAGCAATCCTGCTTTAGCAGCTAGAGTAGCTGTGATGCCTGTCACTAAGCTAAGCTAATTTTTCTGTTTTAGTAGAAAAGGGTCTGGCTCTTGCTGGTCTGCAACTCCTGAGGTCAAGCGATCCTCCCACCTGGCCTCCCAGAGTGCTGAGATTACAGGCATGAGCTACCGTGCCCTGTCAGCCTCACCAAATTTTGTTTTATTTTTACTTGTGTATTTATTGAAGACGGAGTCTCGCTCTGTTCTGGGGTTGAGTGCCATGGTGTTTTCACAGCTCACAGTAACCTCATACTCCTGGGTTCAATGGATCCTCGCGCCTTAGCCTCCACGTAGCTGGGACTACAGGGGCTGGCCACCATGCCAGGCTAATTTTTCTGTTTTTAGCAGACACAGGGTCTCACTTTTGCTCAGGATGGTCTCAAACTCCTGAGCTCAAGTAATCTACCTGCCTCGACCTCCCAGAGTTTAGGATTACAGGCGTGAACTACCAAGCCTGGCCATCAAATTTTAAATTATATACATATACATATATATACACACACACACACACACACACACACACACACACACAAAAACACACATTTGCCATACATAATGTAAAATTACAAGGCTCCAGACCAAAAGAAATACAATGAAGATTCAGAAAAAACAAAGCGGCTCAGGTTCTAGAAGACGTTCTATGGCAGAGGGAAGAGGCCTGGGCAGTGGAGCAGCCGGTTCCCGAGTGTAGGTGAGGTGGCCACCGCGACAGGTTGCCGTCAACTGGGCAAAGGACAATTAGACCTGCACAGCGTTCCTACCCTGGCGAGAGGGTCAGCTTTTGGAGTGTTGATCTCATGGAATAATTAGCACCGATCAGTAGGAAATCTGGGTGCTCTGATGGAGGAACATCCATTGCTCGCTGTTATGTAAAAACAGTCCATAAACCCATGAAGGCAAAGGGATTTAGCTACAAAACGGAAGAGTGTCTTCTTGGTATTGAATAAAGGCACCGCTGGGATTCGAACCCAGGATCTCCTGTTTACTAGACAGGCGCTTTAACCAACTAAGCCACGGCGCCAAAGCTAACAAAGCGTTCCCCAGGATGACTCTACAAGAATACAGCACTCGGACAAACCAACTAGGTTTTGTGTCATTTATTTGTCCATGAAATTTCCCCAATATTGAAAGAAATAGAAGATGTCAATGCTAGCCAGAAGTGCATGGATGGAGAACTCTGCGGACTTTAGGATTCGGAGACATGGAGATCGGAGGCTGCCGACTGGATGTTTCTCACCTTGGAGAACGGAAATGCGGACGATAGGTTGGGAAAGAAAAAAAATCAAAGCACGTAGTCGGCAGGATTCGAACCTGCGCGGGGAGACCCCAATGGATTTCTAGTCCATCGCCTTAACCACTCGGCCACGACTACTCACTTCTGGGATCTCCTTTCCTCATAGGCCTTTCTTAGTTCCCATTTCCGGCAAACACTTGGTTACTTTCATTCTTTTCTCGGCTCCAGGACTGCAAGTGCTAGGAGATGGCGCCGCGGGGATGCCAGAGCAGAACTGAATCCAGATCGACCTGTCGCTCACCATTCCACTCCACCCCGCCTTTCTGAGATCTCGGTCCCTAATATTCCCCGATTCTTCCATCAGCCTCCATCAGCGCGCTTTCAGGCTAGACTACGCGGCGGCCGCCGGGAATTTTCCCTTCTCCGCGGCCCAGAGAACTCTTAAAGGCTTCACAGCTTTAAGAGGCTGTGAAGCAGTTAAGTGCAGCGTCGGTCCGCGATAAGGAGACAACTGGCGCGGAGCAGAAATTTCGGGTAACAAAGGGGTAAAGTAACAGCAAAGTAAAAGTAAAACTAGTGGCCCGTACGGGGATCGAACCCGCGACCTTGGCGTTATTAGCACCACGCTCTAACCAACTGAGCTAACCGGCCAACTCTGCAAAGGTGTTCTCTCTAAACCTCACATATGGTATTTCTAACGCATGAGTACAAACTAAATTCCACATATTTGTGCATAAGACTAACAGTGATCCAAAGGTCTGCTGAACACAAACTGGAATAATCCCAAACAGCCAGGAAGAAAACGCCCTTTACGCAATTCTAGATGTGGCTTGGGTCACTCACTGCCCCCTTATTGAGCAGCCAGGAAAGAAATGTGGTATCAACCAAATGCATGGGTACCGCCCCACAAAAAATTGCTACTGGATCCTCTAATTCTGTGGGTTGTAATTTAGGAGTTCCTGCAGGTCTCACAGTGTTAACCCTGACCCTCGGAAATCCCACATTGTTGATTGGTGACTGGGGTGCTACTGTACAGGCATCTACTTTCTCACTTGTCTCTTCTAAGGCCCAGCATCCCCCTCATTTATTACTTCCCAACAACTCTAGGCTCCCACATGAGATTTCTTGCTGCCAGACGGGCCTTGCTGAGACCATGATAGCCTGTGCTCTACCTTGTCATTTACTCCACAATTTATTCCCTTTAGGAAGTAACTTTGATATTATTTCTTCTGCAGGACCAGAAGCTCTTCTCCAAAATCACTTTCCACCTTTGGCCCTGGTGGTAAACAAAGGGCTGAAATAATGGTGAAGTGGCTAGCCACCAGAATTGAGGAGGCCTGGGCCCCTTGACATGAACACACGGGAGAAACTTCACCAGAGCTTTATTTACTGCAGACCAAAAGGCCTGTCATCAGCACCCCCACAGGGGGAAGTCTTATTCCTCCAGTTCCTGTCGCAAAGGCAGAACCCAGGTGCTCAGGGTCACCTGTGAGTGCAGGTGCTTGACCCCAGAGAGGAAGTTATCAACAGCACAATGATTTGTCTGTTTCCACAATTTCTCCCAGGCAGACCCAAGCCAGAATACCAAGGAGGAGAAATTACAGTGGGTAGCAGTTTGTGAATCCAGAGATCTCAAGTCCTAGTTCAGTCACAGAGAAAGTAGGAGCCATGACAAAGTGGAAGAGCTGGGATCCAGGTCTCAGGTTTCCAGCAAGGCCAGAACTTTCAGGCCATTCTTGCAGTTCAGGTTAAATAGAAGGAAGCAGAGACCTCCAGACAGCTGGGGTGCTCTCACTCTTGGATAGAAAGGCAGGATAGTCTGAGCTTGGGATGCACATGCGTCAGGAGAGGGAGGTCTCCACACTGGAATCGCTGTAGCCGAGGAGGCTCTGAAATGGGAAGAGAGGAAAAATGTAAGTGCTAGGCATGTGGTTTTTAATCCCCATTCACCATTATCTTCCCCAACTGCAGAAATCCCCTGTAATCCCTCACCCTTCCTCCTGTCTATCTGTATCACAATGACACCCCCACCTCCATCTCCACCCTTACCTAATGGGGTAATTTTAGAGGGTTTCCGCTCAAGCTCAAAAGAAAGTACAATAGGGCGGAGGACACAGGGGCTGGTACAAAGTGTCCGGAGGAAGAGGGTCAAGGGCTCGTCAATCTTGGCTGAGGACTGGAAAGGGAAACTCAGGATTAATCAGAACATAAAGTCCTTAACCCTCTGCTAAAGCCTGAAAAATCTGGGTATCTGAGTCCCACCTCCCAGACATCTCACCTCAAGTTGGGCTCCAGACCCTGAAAATTGCAAGGCCACTTTCCCTGGCACTCGGACAAACTCTAGGAGGGAGGTCCACTCACTAGGACTCAGCCCTAGTGCTGCTGCCACATGATGATTCCTACAGGTCACCACAGCTTCAGCGGTCCCATCCTCCACCAGGAGACTGAAGGGAGGGCAGAGGAAATAAAAAGTCCTGCGGCAATCCAGGTGACTGATCCTCAGAACCCAACATGCCTCCTTCCCCACTGTTTCCAGTATTTAGCTCACTTCACCTTCATTCATTCATTCCTTCAAAAAGTATCTATTAAGCAATTTCTACAAGCCAGGAACTATGCTAATATAGATATAGCAGACAAATTAAGTAAATGGTGCAATGGTGCTGCCTGTCCTCTTACCTGATGCTGGCCTGGCTTACTGATGTTGGTGTAGGGCAAGTGGGGCCCTGACGAGTGCACCTTCCCTGGGATGAAGACAATGGTTAGAAAAATCCTCTTGGTCTCATTACATCCCTCTGTTGATCCACACCCAGCTCAGCCTCTCCCCTCCTTACCTGGGGGCAGATGCTGGTACAATGAGCACACACCCAGAAGAGCTGAAGGCTAAACACAGAAACAATATGGCAAGAAGCAGTGGCCTGGAATGGGGTCCTGCCACCCCGTAGAAGTTCAGCCAGGTAGACACGGGGCAGGAGAACACTAGAGACAAAGACAGACAGGAGTAAGAAATAGACCAAGGAATTTTGAAAGCAGAGAGGGTCTGGAAGGACTTAGCAGGCATTGGGATGGGCACAACAGTGGCTTCTATGCTCTCCTAAAAGCCCCATGGCACCCCCATTTTGATTCCTGATCTCTGATAGCCATCAATTACTTTTCAGACTTAAATATCAAGCCAAGAAATATTTGCATATTAGATTGAAAGCCTTCTAAAATCTAAAACACAAATGATAAATATTGTACATTTTTTATTTGAGGTAGAAGAAATCTGATTTAACAGATTCTGCTAGGATTGGGGAAGACTTATAGTGATGACAAAAAGAGCCAGGGCTATGTAGGGATGCAGATGTGAAGCCATGAGGTTTAGGTGTCAGGGCCCGAGGCACTGACCTGATCGTAGCCTCCGGGGGAAAACTCAGGATCTGCACATAAGTGGATGACCGGAAACAACAGTAAACATTATGGGATCTACAAGTGGAAGAAGCATAGTGATAAGGAGGAAAAAGAAGTCAAGTAGGGGTAGGAGCTGGGACTCAGAGATCACGGACCACATGTTGGCTGCCACCCTGAAGACGAACCTTGGCTGTGGACCTACCAAAGCTGGGAGAAGACTAGAAGACTGGACTGCAGCATCTCATCAGGTTAGTGGACACAAATGGCAGGCACACACGTAGAAAGTTACATCAAAGGGAAGCTGTCCTTGCAGCAAGATTAAGTGGAGTGAGCATTAAAAGAGAACCATAGGGAGAGGCAGCCAGGCCACACTACACAGACATGCACCTGGAAACTCTTTTCTCCAGCTGGCTAAAGTAGACCCGGGCTCCTGGAAGAAGTCCTAGTGAGGGAGGCAAGTATGGGTCTTCGATATAGATGTCCAGGTGAGGGGGGAATTCACAATCAGCAGTAACTAGGACTACGGTTAGCCTCACACACTCCTGCATGGTCTTAGTGTTCCCTACAGAAGAAAGGAGTGGGAGTTAGTGGTATCTGTCAGGATCACCTCACTCTATTTAACACCTTCCCCCCCAAAGGAGAGCTTGTTACCAGGCTTCGTCCAAGGAGGGGTCAGAAGGGGCTCACACAGTGTCCGTGACAAAATCTCAGCTGAGAAAGACACTAAGGAATCGGTGAAGCTAGAAGGTCAGAGAAATACATTGAGAATGGAGGCACAGCATAGACTAGAAAGATCAAAAGACAAAAAAAGGAGCTAAATATCTGCTAAAATTTAATATATAAAGTCATGGAAAACTGAGCTCTGCCAAATCAAAAAATAACAGGGCTTATGAGGAAAATAAAAGTTGTGCCAGATCATTCAAAACCTATACCACTTTGTAACCAGAGGCCTTACTGGCAGAGGTAAATCTCCATCTAGAATATGAGCCCGCCACTTGCAGGCTTATACCTCGGGAATTCATGCTCACTCTGTTGCCCTTGGTAGAGTACAATGGTATCATAGCTCAAAGTTAATCTCAGACTCTTGGGTTCAAGTGATCCTCTTGCCTCAGCCTCCCAAGCAGCTGAGACTACAGCTACCCACCACGATACCCAGCTACTATTTCTATTTTTAGTAGAGACAGGGTCTCGCTCTTGCTCAGGCTGGTTTCCAACTCCTGACTATAGGATTACAGGCGTGAGCCACCACACTTGGCCAGCTTCTTCATTTATATGTGCAACTACCCCCAAAAAGCTTACGTGAGGAAAGCATAGTTGCTCCCAAGGCCACGCCAGCTACTTCTTGTGCTAAAGTCCCTTCTTGAGATTTTCAGCTTTTTGCTTATATTTTCTTATATTTTCTTATGTTTCTCTTATTTCCTTTTACTGCTAAGGCTGTTCCTTTATTGTGAAAAAGACTGCTTGTTATAATTTCAAAAAAATCACATGCTAGGGGGCTCAGCACCTGTAGCTCAGCAGACGGCGCCAGCCACATACGCTGGGGCTGGCGGGTTCCAACCTGGCCTGGGCCTGCCAAACAACAATGACAACTACAATAAAAAAGCAGCCAGGCATTGTGGCAGGCACCTGTAGTCCCAGCTACTCAGGAGGCTGAGGCAAAAGAATCACTTAAGCCCAAAAATTTGAGATTGCTGTGAGCTATGACGTCATAGCACTCTACTGAGGACAACATAGTGAGACTCTCTCTTAAAAAAAAAAAAATTACATACTAGGGGAACAATCAGAGATGAAACACAACTTCTAACACTAACATTACTTCAGCAGCTAAATCACATTAAAGAAGCACATGCTGCCAGACTACAAAGGCTGAAGCAGGAGGATCCCTTGAGCCAAGAGTTCGGGGCCACAGTGCACTATGATTGTGCTTATGAATGGCCTATTCCAGCCTGAGCAGCAAAGCAAGAATCCATCTCTAAAAAAAGAAAACAAATGGAAAAATTAAAAAAAAAAAAAAAAAAAAAAAATTTAAACTTTTAAAAAGAAACACAAGCTGGAACAGAAAACAGAATATGTACAGCTAACTTGGCAGGAGACAGAGTAGCCGAATTAACCAAAGGGGCTGATGGACATTTACTTGCTACCGAGTAGGTCAGTCAGTGAGGACTCAGGCAGTGCCTTGTTTGTACCCAGAACACATGGGATATCCTGGGAGCTCTCAAGCTCCAGAGTCCACTCATCCCGGACAGTGATGCAGGTTACACAGCCAGCCAACTCCAGAGGACGCTGAGATACGCATGATGAACTATCATTCTCGAACAACACTGACGTCTGCTGGGAAATGGGAAGATGACTGCTTCTGAGTGTATCCTAGCCCAGGAGGAGGTTCATAAAATTCTTTGACCCAATCTTGTTTTCTTTTTGGAGCCTAGAGAAGGAAGTGATCTCAACACAGACAAGCCCTCTAGCTTTATCTAAATCCAGCCTTCTTGTAGGAGACCTAAAGAGTGACCAGGCACTGGTGCAACCCTCCAGAACCCAACCCATAAAGCCTTCTTGAGAGGGGTGTGATGAAGCCTCAGCCTCCCAAGCAGCTGAGACTACAGCACACTCACAGGGGGATCAGGAGCCACAAGTCGGTACACATGCCCTGGGTGCAGGAACTCAAACCAGCGGACTGAAGAGCCAAGGAAGATAAGGAGAACCTATGTAAGAGAGCACAGGTTGCTGGGGTCCCAGCCAGAGGTTCCGGGCACAGAAGGTCAGGTCATAGGTCCTTGGAGTCCCCATTTACCTTCTTATTCTTGTCCTCACTTCTCTGAGGCTCGGCTGGGCCCCATCCAGTCCCTTCCTTCCTCTGTGTGCCTCCAAGCCAGCTTCCTGACACATGGAAACAGAGGGTGGGCTTGGGCACCTCTGAACAGGCCCCTGGGAGGACACAAAAATTCCGCTTCATGAGGGCCTCTTTGTGGGACAGCAAGAACAGTCGGCTCTGTTCTTTGTAGGGTCTGTTTGGGCAAGTGGGATCTGTCTGAGGTGTTGAGTAAGTGGCTGAATGAAGGAAGGATCTGGGTACAGGCAGGATTAGGGCATCCTCCAGAAAGAACTGGACATAGATCCTGTTGGGAAGGACAAGGAATAGATTGCTTAGTGATGCAGGCATAGGGTGTTTTAGGCCCCAGCATCCCACCACCTGCACCAGGGCCTTCCTACCCCTCAGTCTCAGGAGCATAGCCAATACCCCAAGCAGCTGACCTGGCCTGCTGCTTCTGGATAAAGCCTGCCATGCTCAGCTCCCTCCAGGAAGGGAAGTTACTTCTGACGGTCCTCTCTATGACCAACTGAAACCTCTCTGCCCGCACCAGACAGCCTAGAGGAAGAAAGTTTTCTATTTTGGTATGAAAAGACAACTGTGGGGTGGGTAGTGAGGTAGACCATACCTCAGGTCTCACTGCCTATCCCAGACCAGAGCTGTTCCCTAACTACTGTCCACATCTGCTGACCCCCACCTTAGAAGGGTGACACCTCCAAAGTAAAACCATTCTATCCTTACGTCCAATCCTACCCTGGCCACCTAGGCTGAAGGGCCTTGATTATACTTTCTCACAAGTCCCTGAAATGCCTATTTCTAACTCTAAGAAACTTTCTTCTCCAGGGTTTCCCTGTCTATAAAACTCAAAACTCAAATAAGACCATTATTTTTCTAAGAATGTAGGAAAAAGGAAGATAAGACCTACCATATCACTCTCCCAAGAGTTATTGGTCAACAACATGTGTCACTTCAGTATCTCTGATACATCCCAACAGATGCTTCTTCCCAAGCTCCCCCACTTCTGAAAACCACTACCCCACCACCATCTTCTTTGCACATCTGAACTCCACACCTATGAGCCATGGGTCAGTGAGGGGCTGTGAGTTCTTGGCCAGCAGCAGGCAGGGCAGGGAACCACTTTGGTCCCGAAGTTGCAGACAACCTTTATGAGATGAAGCTACCAAAACCCCAAGTAAAACCTGCAGAAAGATAAAGGCCAATGTATCAAATATTTGTTAAACAAATACAGAGCATCAACCATGTGCTGGGTACTGTGTTAAAGTAGAGCTGGTATAGTAGAGCTGTATGGTAGAGCTATAAAGTGGATTTAAAAAGACATGGTCTCTCATCTCAAATAACTTATACTCAAGTCGGGAAGACAGACTCAAGTGGATAGGGTGCCAGCCACATACACTGGGGCTGGCGGGTTCGAAACCAGCCCAGGCCAGCTAAAACAACGACAACTGCAACATAAAAATAACCAGGCATTGTGGCGAGCGCCTGTAGTCCCAGCTACTTGGGAGGCTAAGGCAAGAGAATTGCTAAAGCCCAAGTGTTTGAGGTTGCTGTGAACTATGACACTATGGCACTCTACCCAGGGTGACAGCTTGAGACTCTGTCTCCAAAAAAAAAAAAAAAAAAAAAAAAACGAAAGAAAGTAAGAAAAAACATACATGTGGCTAGGCAGGCACAGTAGCTCACACCTGTCATCTTCCCACTCTGGGAGGCCAAGGTGGGCAGATCTCTTAAGTTCAGGAGTTTGAGACCATCCTGAGCAAAAGTGATACCCCATCTCTACTAAAAACAGAACAAACTAACTGGGTATCATGGCTGGTGTCCGTAGTCCCAGCTACTAGGGAGACTGAGACAAGAGGATCTCAGGAGTTTGACGTTGCTATGGGCCATCATGATGCCATGACAATCTACCCAGGGTTATAGATTGAGACTCTGCCTCCAAAAGAAAAAAAAAAAAAAAAAGGAGAAAAGAAAAGAAAAACACACACGCATTTGTATATGTAGCGGGAAAGAAAGGGCACAAATTGAGGTTAAGAGGTAAGAGACCAGGTAGGACCTCACAGGACATAATGAGGAATTTGGTTCTATTTTATATGTACTAGGAGAACCACAAAAGGGATTTAAACAATTGAGTTCTATAATTTAAGTTACATTTTTTACCTCCTTTCAAGATGCAGGGATAATGAATGAGAGGGGGCTGAGAACAGAGAGAGCAGTCTACTTAGAAGTCTAGTATGTTGTATAGCCAAGGTGATAAAAGAATAACAGCAACTTGGACTAGTGTAGTGGCCATGAGAATGGCAAAGAGGAAATCCCGTGAACCCTGCTGGTGTCCCCTCTTTACCTGAGCTGGGTAGAAGGCAGAGGGCAGCAGAGAGAGCCAGGACCAGGCCAGGCGGTGATTGAGTTGGCAGCTGGACAGGTGAGAGGATTCTGGGAGGGGCAGAAGAGCCTTAGGATCAAAAGAGGCCCAGGCCCTGCGCCACCCTTCCTCTTTCAAGGTAGCCAGAGTGGGGAAAGAGTAGGGAGTCTGCAGCCGAGCATACTGTTAAGAGGGAACAGAAATCAGATTGTAAGCCCCCTGTGTTCCGAGTGTCCAGTGTATTAGCTCTGCCACCCATCTTTCCCCCACAACCTCATACCTTCTGGAGGGGACAGTGATGCAACTCTTCAAAGATCTCATCGTGTGCTTTCCGAATGGGGCTGCCTGCTGGAGCTAGAACATCCAGGGTAGGAGCCAGGAGTTGTAGCCCTAGGCTGGGGTTCCCAGGAGAGGAACACTGCAGGAACTGGTGGTGTCGCAGCACATGGGGGCATAACCTTGGCCCGGGAAAAAAGCAGTCATTCCTCCAAGACCTCATCTCTTTGAGGATCCTGCTTCCCATGCAGAGGAAGTATCCTATTCCCACCACCTCCCCAACCCAGACCTTCATCTTCCTCACTTGCAAGTCAGCTCTTCCAGGGTCTTGGTCGCCCACAGGTAGATGGGAAGTCCTAACTGATGTTCCCATACCAGCTGCTCATACAGGGATGCCCCATAAGCTTGGTGGGATGACTGAGTTCCAGGTTTCTGACAAGAGAAGTTCCGAAGAAGAACAGCACCACGGAGGCAGGGAGCTAGCACCGGCCTTCTTGTCCCTCCACCCACTGACTGAAGAAGGTGAACATCCTGGAGCTGGGAAAGCAGGAAAAGTGAGTCCATTGCCTGGGTTCCAAGAGGAAGAAACACAATCTCTCCTACACTGGCTGGCCTCAACTTACAACACACTCATGCCCTGGTGGTCAGCCTTCATCTCCCACAAGCTCCACTCAGTCTGCCTTGGGCCAGGTGGCTCCTGGCTAGACAGGTAAGGTTCAGGCTTCTCACCAGGCTGCCTCAGGTCATTTGGGCCCTCTGAGCTTCAACCACTGCCTTCCGGAAAGCTGGAAGGGCATTCTGGAGGAGATGCTCTGGCCTCAACTGGTCCTCATGGTACCCGTGATTCTACTACTCCTTTCCAATCTGAGCTTTTGTCCAAATCATTCTTTACAAGAGCACACCCCCTGACCACACACACACATTTTTTTTTTTTTTTTGGAGACAAGAATCTCACTCTGTCACTCTCAGTAGAGTGCCATGGCATCACAGCTCACAGCAACCTCCAGCTCTTGGGCTTAGGTGATTCTCTTGCCTCAGCCTCCCAAGCAGCTGGGACTACAGGTGCCTGCCATAATGTCCAGCTGTTTTTTGTTTTTGTTTTTGTTTTTTGTTTTTTTGTTGTTGTTGTTGTTGCAGTTTGGCCAGGGCTGGGTTCAAACCCGCCACCCTTGGTATATGGGTCTTGTACCCTACTCACTAAGCCACAGGTACCGCCCTGCACACATGCACTTTTTTTTTTTTTTTTTTTTGTAGAGACAGAGTCTTACTTTATCGCCCTCGGTAGAGTGCCATGGAATCACAGCTCACAGCAACCTCCAACTCCTCGGCTTAGGTGATTCTCTTGCCTCAGCCTCCGGAGTAGCTGGGACTACAGGCGCCCGCCACAACCTCCAGCTAACACATACACTTTTTATTTGTATATTTTCGTTTTGGAAGTTCCCACCCTACCACAGAAAAAACCAAGTTCATGAGGGTAAATGAAGCTGCTGAGAGGGGCTCTTTAGGTCACCAGCCCTGACCTCTCACGTACCTCCAGACAGACTCCTGGTCGCAACACCCTCCTGAGGCCATGGAACTGCTGGTAGGCAAGGCAGAGTTCCAGCTGCCTGTCTAGCTCATAGAGGCCAGCAGGCTCATTCAACACTCCAGTAACTGTTCCCTGCAAAGAGGCCAGAGGTCCAGTTGGTCTCTACTTCCTTCCTCTTTGGAGACCCACATTTCCTGCCCCTCGGGCTGTAGGATCTCTTCTTGTGCTCACCGAATATGATAAGAGTCTGGAGTCCCGGACAAGACCTCTTTGTCCCTTCCTGTCCCCTTGCTGGGAGTTGCTGGGTGTGGGGAGTAGCTTGGGGGAAGCCTCTAGGAGGGGTCCTTTCAGGTCCAGTTCTAGTTCACGTATACATTCTGGTTTCAGCAGCAACAGACGGGAGGAGGGACTGGTCATCCAAACATGGTAACAGTGACCACGGATCTTGGATACTCGCAGTTCTGTTAGCACATAGGCCCTACCAGGCCAAAGGGCTCGGTGCCACACCAGCTGAGCAGGGACCTGGCTTGCAAGGAAGCAGGCAAAATGGGACATGAGACATCTCCCCCAATGCTGTCCTCTGCTAGAGTCTCTTTCCATTGCGATTTGACCTCAAAGACTTGTTCCCCATGAGTTTCCCCTTATTTCTTCATCTTCTCTATGTTTGCCAATTAAATCTTAGGCCACAGAACTTTCAGGATCTTTCCTCTCTCATAGGAGATGCTAAATGTTTACTAATCCCTTCCCCAAGATACAAACCATCACTAAAACTTCCTTCAAAATATATAAATATTTCATTGAGAAAAGTATGCCCTGTTCAGCATTTCCCCTATCCCACGCCATAATATACAAACATTTCTTTATGCAATTCATACATATTGGGCATGTATGGATCCAGCAAGGGGGTCAATGTTAAGAGAAATACAATAAACTCTTCCCTTTTCTCCAATGTATTTCGCACCACTGGGGAACACAGACACAAACCTAAGCAATAACATGCAGCCATATATAGCAGAACCTCTGTAAGTTGACCATCCAAGGTACTGTAACAAACTGGTTAACATATGGAGGTGGTCAACCTAAGGGACTAACTAGGCCTACTGTACTGACACGTACATGTGGTGCACATCTAATCTATCAAAATTAGGTCAATGTAAGGAGGTGGTCAACTGTGGGAGTTCTACTGCATAATCAAGTGTCAAACCAATATACATTGGTAAGGTTTTTTGTTTGTTTGTTTTTTGAGACAGAGTTTTACTTTGTCACCCCCGGTAGAGTGCTATGGCATCATAGCTCACAGCAACCTCAAACTCTTGGGCTCAAGTGATTGTCTTGCCTCAGCTTCCCAAGTAGCTGAGACTATAGGTGCCAACCACAACACCCGGCTATTTTTTTAGAGATTGGGTCTCACTCTGGCTCAGGTTGGTCTTGAACTGGTAAGCTCAGGCAATTATCCATCTTTGCCTCCCAGAGTTCTGGGATTACAGGCGTGAGCCACCACACCTGGCCTATTATTAAGGTTTTGATATGCATTCAGAAACAAAGAGAAGGTCAGGATGGACAGGAATGATCAGGCACACCTAGTGAAAGAAGTGGAACTTAAACAGAGTCCTAAAGGATATCTGGTTTGTCTAAGTCAGCAGTTCTCAACCTGTGGGTCATGACCCACAGGAACTGTATTAAAGAGTTGCAGCATTAGTAAGGTCAAGAACCACTGGTCTAAGTGGAAAGGATAGAGACAAGTGATTCAAGGAGGAGGCAACACAGAAGTATTCAGAACTCAGGCTGGGCGTGGTGCCTCATGCCTGTAATCCTAGCACTCTGGGAGGCCAAGGTAGGAGGATCCCTTGAGCTCAGGAGTTCAAGACCAGCCTGAGCAAAAGAGAGACCCCATCTCTACTAAAAATAGAAAAATTAGCTATGCATTGTGGTAGGCACCTGTAGTCCCAGCTACTTGGGAGGCTGAGGCAGAAGGTTCACTTGAATTCTGGGAAGATGAATGACTCGTAGCAACCCTCGGCAGAGGCTCCTGAGCAGAGGAAGAAAAACTGGACGGAAGCAGACTCTATGAAGCCAAGATGGGAAGCTGAGCCAAGAAAGAAGTTCAGCAAGCTGTAACTCCAAGGAAGAGCATTCAAGAAAACAAATTACAAGTACAAAGCCTATCGACTAGGCAGGGGTCCTCAAACTGCGGCCTGCGGGCCACATGAGGCGATGTGATTGTGTTTGTTCCCGTTTTGGTTTTTTTTTTACTTCAAAATAAGATATGTGCAGTGTGCATAGGAATTTGTTCATAGTTGTTTTTTTTTTTTTTTTTAAAGAAAAGAACAAATGATCCCATCTTAGGGTGGGCAAGGGACTTGAAGAGAAACTTCTCTAAACAAGACAGACGCACGATCTATGAACACATGAAAAAAAGCTCATCATCCTTAATCATCAGAGAAATGCAAATCAAATATTTTGAGATATCACATCACCTAACCCCAGTAAGAGTAGCCCACATAACAAAATGCCAAAACCAGAGATGGTGGTGTGGATGTGGAGAAAAGGGCACACTTCTACAGTGCTGGTGGGAATACACATTAATATGTTCCTTCTGGAAGGATGTTTGGAGAATACTTAGAGACCTAAAAATAGACCTGCCATTCGATCCTATAATTCCTTTACTAGGTTATACCCAGAAGACCAAAA
>CAUYPK010118296.1:0-33351 GCA_963574355.1 Loris lydekkerianus
AAGAATGAAAGAAAAAGTATCCATTGTACGCACCCCTACTATTAAACAAATTTAGGGCTTTCACAGGAAAGCTATAACCCAGTTATAACCTAAGCATATGGGGAAGGGAGTGAGGGAGGGGAGGGAGGGGGGAGGTGGGCCCAAGGGCCAGTATTTAAAAGTGGCCAGAGTTTCAGAGTAGGGCTGAGTACATTGGATATTTTTTTCTTCCATTCTTGAGATACTTTACTAAGAAGAACATGTTCCAGCTCCATCCCTGTAAACATGAAAGAGGTAACGTCTCCATTTTTCTTTAAGGTTGCATAATATTCCATGGTGTACATGTACCACAATTTATTAATCCATTTGTGGGTTGATGGGCACTTGGGCTTTCATATGAAAGCTATAACCCAGTTATAACCTAAGAATATGGGGAAAGGGGAGAGGGAGGGAGGGGGAGGGGGCAGCGGGAGGGTGACGAGTGGGATTACACCTACGGTGCATCTTACAAGGGTACATGTGAAACTTAGTAAATGCATAATATAAATGCCTTAACACAATAACTAAGAAAAATGCCAGGAAGGCTATGTTAACCAGTGTGATGAAAATATGTCAAATGGTCTTTAAAACCAGTGTATGGTGCCCCATGATCGCATTAATGTATACAGCTATGATTTAATAATAAAATTAAATTAAAAAAAAAAGTGGCCAGAGGTCATTGGGGCATGGGGTAAAGTGGTGTGCACATCTGGGGTAGGGGAAGTGTCGGTTGCCAGGGATCAGAGATTGGCTTCAGGAATGGCTGTGATTACGCATGAAGAATATCGCCCATGCTACCGTGTCCTACCATTGTGTCATAGACCGTGAGAGACTTGGCAAACAGAGACACGGATGGCAATAGGTTCTGCAAACCATGACACAGACAGTGACACCAACAGTGATGCGATTCAACAAAGAGTCACACAGAGAGACTGCCTCAGACACCAGAACTCCAACCATGACAGGCTGTGCACACAGAGACTCAGGTGGTAAAGGTCTGTGTAGACAACTCCTCTGATAGTGAGAGACTCTGAGCATCCCCTCGGCAGACAGTCACAGTGACGTCAACACTCACAGGCTCAGCAAACAGTGGAATAGGAGAAAAGGGCTCTGTCGACATCATGACACCAACAGACACAGCGACAAGTACTACAAACAGTGACACAGTGTTGGCCTCTCCCCGTAATACTGAGCTCTGCAAATAAAACTCAAATTCCATAGAATGACAAACAATGCCACGCTCTCCAAATGGTGACACAGGCAATGACAAGCTTTGCAAATAGCTTCAAGCTCTGCAAATAATGACACACAGGCCCAAGCTCTGCAAACAGCTAGTGCAGCTGCACCTGGGTGTGGACAGTCACCCAAGGGCCACTCCCGGTTGTTTCAGACACTGGCCCTGAAAGCACAACCCTCCTGTCATCTCCTCCAAAATTCCCCATCTTCCTCGCCCTCTCCCCACTGGCTCAACTGTCCTTTATTTTGAAAATCCGTCACTTGACATGGCTCTTACTTCTTCTTATCTGTTGGTTTTCCTGCCTTTTAGAGCTCTGCCTTCAAAGGGAGGGCCAGGCCCAGGGACCTCTGGCGCCCACCGCTCAGCAGCCCCAGAAGAAGCATCTTCCATCTGGACCCTCCCCACAACCCTCCCCCAGTTTCTATAGCTGAACTGCCCAATCCTCAGACTTCAGACTATCCTTTCCTACTTCTGGTTTCTATAATCTGTCTATATCTGCCCAAAAGAGAGGGCGGGGAGGGGAAGGGTGATGCCCAGAGCACCCTAAGCCTATCGCACATTCTCCACTTGATGCTCCAATGTGACTCAGTAAGGATGAGGAAACAGAAGCGCACAGAGGGGGATTCACTTGCCAGGATCCACAAGGACCCCACAGCGTTGTCTGGGATTGGAAGGTGTGTGCAGGCCACAGGCAAGGACTGCTTAAACGTTTGCTCTGTGATCTGTGGGACATTGCTTAACTTCTGCGCTCCTCAGATTCCTCCTCTGGAGAGTGGGGCTGAGAAGCATACTTGCCTCAGAGCTTTTGAGTAAGAACTGAACGGGTTGCTTTCCTTGCCCCAGCACCTTGTCTCTTGACTTACTGGCTGTCGTGTGGCCAGTGGCACAAGCTTGGACTCAAGTTACATTCTGCTGGCACCATCACCACCAAAGGTGCAGGCCTCAGGGAGGGCAGGGTGTCTGGAGGGAGGGAGTTGCCAACGTAAGGGGAACAGAGCAGGAAGAGCCTCATGGAGCTGGGTCTACGGGCAGTGAGGTGCTGTGCGGTGCTCCCTGGAGCCAGCCCCGGAGGATGTCAGATGCTCCATGATCCCTTTCCTTGCACGTGCTCACCAGGGGTTCTGTCCTGTGGAAGGCGGGCAGTCTTTCGCTATAGCAGCCCGTTGGCAGGATTCAGGAGGCAGCGAGGGAGATGACTTCTTTCCTAACCTGACTCTGATACTTTTCCCCTCAGCAAACAGATACTGGGGGCTGAGAGACAAGAAAACCAAGCTGTCCAGGAGAAGGCAAGCTCCCCCGGGGCGGTGAGCAGTAGAAGTGAGCGGTTGTCTCCTCTGGGACATCCTCTTCCCTTCTGCTCTCTACCTGTGACACAGTTTCCCCCTCAACTCCCAGAGAAGGCTTGGGCTGGCAGAAAGGAGAGAGAGAGACTAAGGAGAGGAGGACAGGCAGAGGGGAGGAGAAACCAGCATGTGCCTTCAGAGTGGTGCTGAGCTCAGGCACGTGGGCTCTGAGTCTGGGACATCGCTGCTGTCTCCAGCACAGGGGGAGGCAGGCTTGCTCAGGCAGCTGCCTGCTGCACTCTCTGAGGCCTCACGTTCCAGATGTGCAGGGTGGCCTGCGCTGCACAGAGCAAAGCCTCAAGGCCCTAGCTTGATATGTCTGGGCCACAGAGGGTGAGGACTCTGTCCTGCTTTGGAATGCAGTAAAGTAGGTATCTTCGTCAGGTATCACCATCACTGAAAGGCTGGCTTCCTATGAAGGCCAAAAGCAGAGGCCCTGGGTCTATAGTGGTCCTCTGAACATCAAATGCTGTAACAGCACTTTAGGCTTCTTTACTGCTGGGCAAAAACGCTGTAGGTCAGGAAAACGTCAACTTAGTAACCTCCCAGTCCTGTTATCATGTGGCTTCCGGGCCTGGGTGGAGCGCTGCACTGCACCTTCTATGGAGCCAGCCTCTTTCCCTCTCCTATCCCTGCTCCCAGTCGCTCATGCAGGAACTCTCCTTGTGAGCTGCTCTGCCGCCTGCCTGGTTATTCCAGAGCATGTGGGAGAGAATCAAAGCTTTCCTATAGAATCTAAGGGGGACAGGTTTCATATTCTGAATTATTACTAGAAGCAAATGAATAGGCGAGACCAGGACATGGGGAGAAGCAAGAAGAAGCACATCAGAGCTCCGTTCGGACCACGTGGGGACCCAAAAAGGAGTGCCTGGGGCAGAGCCTCACCACGGAGCTTACCCACCTGAGCATGCTGCTCAGGGCTGATTCACTCACTTTGTGAGTGAAAAGCCCCATTCATTCATTCATCTGCCCATTCATTCATTCAACAGACAGTTACTGAGCACCAGCCATGTGCCAGTATGGGGCAGTACAGGCCATAGGGTGAATGAGAGACGTGAAGTTCACCGTGCAAAGGGACTGAGTTCTGAAGACGCTGAGTCCCCTGCGGGTGTGTGTGGTTTCTGCACATGCAGTAATCCACCTGCACATGGACATTGGGGTAGTGTGTGGGGCAGTGTGGATGGGCTCAGAGCCAGTGACAACTCAGGCATTAAGGATTTGCAATTTCAACTCTGTACACTGTTCCCTTCATAGATCCTTTTGATCAACTTCATCAAGTCTGGAGTTATGGAACCTGTTTGGGTTCCATCAAGCACATATGCCTGAAATGGGTAGAGGGGCCGTGACGATAGTGACTTCAAGTGCATGAAGTGAGGGAGAGGTCTTTAACCCATGCCTTCCACCAAATATACGCACACACAAAATTCGTACACACGTTCACACACAGACTCACATGCAAACACACACACACGCAACTTATCTGTATACGCAGTCACACATACATGCATAAACTCACATAGACACACACAAAAACACACACACTCTGTCTCACACACTCTCCTGCAAACTGTTGTCTTAAACAGACTCTTTCCACCCAGACAGTGCTGCAGACAGGAGACTTAGGAGAGTCCCAGTTAGAAAGTGGGCTCTCTGGAGTCAGATAGTGTTAAATCATGCACTGGGCCTTCTGCTGCGACAAGCTCTGCATCCTTGGCTGATACTTCTACCTCTCACATACATGTTCTGATAAATGAGGATCACATAGCCACTTCTCAGTGCTCTTGCAAGATTTAAATGGGAAAAAACACGGTCGGGCACGTGAAGTGGACAGCTGTCTTTCTTTGTGGCAAGCACCTCTCTCTGTGAGTCTAGAGATTTCTCCCTGTGCTGGGACTAGGGTGGGTGGCACAGCGTTGTGCACCTCCACTGCAGAAGACTTGTCTCTGCCAGTCTGACGCACCTGCCCAAGACTCTGGGGGACCCTGAAACATTCTCTGGCTGCTACAACCAGTTTTCAGAGTTCCCAGGACAGTTGCGGCTGTGCTGTTAATTTGGTGGCCAGCATCCAGTTGGCATCAGTGTTGAAGTGCCAAGTGCAGGTCCATCCCAACTGCAGTGATGTCCAAATGTGGACCACTTTTGCAGCAGCATCACTTTGGGTGCTATTCTTGACTGTGTGGTACCAAACCTGGCTTGTAGAATTTTAAGAGGTTCTATGAGCAACCGAAGATGTTTTTAGTGTATCCTTTTTTCTGCTTAAATCAACAGAGCAGTTTCTGTTGCTTGCAGTCAGAGCCCAGTGTATAAAGTGTTTGGACCAATGCCCAGAACACACATAGCAGGTGCTCAATAAATGTTAGCCGTTGGAGACGACATGCATGCAGCTTGAAGGATAGATTGGTGAGGGCAGGGTGGAGGGGACAGAGGGAGGAGGCTGCGAGGATGGGACACAGCTGCAGCCCTCAGGCAGAAGTGATCAAGTCCCCCTACCCTTAGTTTTTCCAGCCACAAGGTACCAGACACACTCTGTCTCACACACTCTGTCTCACACACACAAGGTACCAGAAGCCAGAGGGGAGGTCTTTTTCCCTTTTTCCTAGTTCCATCCCAGGCAGGATCAGGTCTACTTAAACTGCCCAGATGCCCAGGAGCAGAGGAGGGGCAGGATGGCAGGAGAGGCAGTTCATTGCTTTTACTTCCCAAGCAAATAAGCCTCTATCTGCTGCTTGGCTTCATCATCTCCATTTCTGCTCCAGCAAATCCCAGATCGCTGAGCTTCAAGAAGAAATGCCAGGACGTCAGAAGGCTCCTGAAGGCAGAGGACTCACGGAGAGACCAGCACCCAGGGTCTGCAGGATCAGACTGCCCTCTGCCCTGCTGCCAGACCCCTCGGCTACGTGGCTCTTCCTCCAAACTCCTCCGCTCCATGGGAGGTCATGTCATCTTTCCTAGGAAGGCTGCACGCGGTGCACACAGAGATACCAGCTAAAGGTGATACATGTAGTAGGAGGTTCCTGGATCGAGGCTGGGACCTGGAGGAAGGGGAACATTTTTAACTCTTCAAGGGATTGTCCATGTTCAAGACATGCCGGTAGCCCTGCTGGGAGTGCTTACAAACTTAGCATCATATTATTAGCTTAATTTGGAGGAGTCAGCTTCTTCTCATATTCTGTTACTTAGTGCTGTGGTTTGAATGTGCCCCCTGAAGTTCCTGTGCTGGTAAAGTAATCCTCAGTGCAACAGTGTGGGGAGGTGGGGCCTGACAAGAGTTGTGTTTTTTTTTTTTTTGAGACAGAGTCTCACTGTGTCAAACTCAGTAGAGTGCTGTAGCATCACAGCTCACAGCAACCTCAAACACTTGGGTTTAAGAGATTCTCTTGCTTCAGCCTCCCGAGTAGCTGGGACTACAGGCATCCACCACAATGCCCAGCTATTTTATGGTATTGTCATTGTTGTATGGCAGGCCCAGACTGGGTTCGAACCCATCACCTCCAGTGTATGTGGACCGCGCCCTAACCACTGAGCTACAGGCACCACCCTGACAAGAGTTGAGTATGGATTAATGTTGTTATCTGGAGAGTGGGCATGCTACAAAAGTGAGCTCAGCCCCCTCCTGCTGTCTCGTGCTCTTTCCCATCCACCTCTGCCATGGTGCAGGGCCTCCACCTTGGGCCTCCCAGCCTCCAGAACTATAAGAAACAAGTCTCTGTTTTTATAAATTACCCAGTCTATGGTATCCTGTTAGAGCAACACAAAAGAGACAAAGATACTCAGAAATATTCCTTAATAATTCCTAGAGGAGAAACCTATCTCAAGCCTGGGAGTGTGCTTCAGCTCCTACCTCCCCTGTCACAGGGACTTCTGTAGCTGCCATAATTAGCAGTGGTCAGCCACAGGGACCTCCATGGCAACATGATGGTAAGGGGTTCATGTCCTGGTCCTAAATTCCCCCTACATCTCTTCTCAAGTCTTCCCAGCAGTTCTATGAAGGCGCAACAGCAGGGCACAGTGAGGGCAGGGGCCACATCCGGGAGCACCTTCTCTCAAGAGGAATCTCTTGACATTGGGGCCTATGCCCCTCTGGGGATAGTAGAACCTGGCCTGTTCCTACCGACAGAAGCCTTTCCCTGAAGGATCCGAGCAGGAAGGAGGAGAGGAAAAGAGGCTGTTCCTTCATCCAACTCAGTAGCTGTTTCCTGCTTCCACAAGTCAGAAGCGCTTTCCAAATTACAACTTCAAAGGCAGTTTTCTCCACATGGTTGCTGCCTCCCCAGAGGCCCTCCTTTGAGTCTGGTGACCTCCTCCCGCAGTGGCCTCCTCTTTCAAGACCCCAGGCCATTTCCCCACTTCCTCCATGGAGAGCAGCCTTTCCTCTTTCAGAAGGAAGAGGATCCCCCATTCCCAGTTCAGCCCTATCCTCAGAACTTCTCTTCTGCCCAGGCAATGCTGACTCACAGCAGATAGGGTGGTCTCAGATTCAGGGAGAGACAGCCACGTGTCTTCTCAGTCTTTTTTTTTGTAATCTCTGTTTTTCCACCCCCCCTTTTTTTTCCTCCTTGCAACTTACTGACGAATATCTGTTCTGGAGAGTTTTCCACTGTTTGGGTTTTGTTGCTTGTGCTGGGACTCAGAAAATAATACCTCACAGGGAGGGCTTCCTAGCAGTCTCAGAAGCGAATATTCTCTCTGACCTTCTCTTGACTTCTATCTCTCGGTCCTTTTCTTCTCTAAGGCTAGCCATAAAAATCAGAGTTCTTCCTCCCAAAGGCAGGTCATAGAAACTAGAACTCCTTTTCCCCAACGTCTACTGTAAAACCTAAAATTATTACTCTAACTTTCCCTCTACCTTTCTGTGTAAAAACTGACCATACAGAAATTATCCAAGCTACCTTGTTTGTCTTTAGATCATAAAATCCCCATTCGAGAAAGGGCCCTGTTCCATACCCAGAAGGAAGGAAGACAGCTCAGAGTTGCAAGAGCAATCTAGCCAGCCAGGCCTAGCTGGGTTTCCCCACTCAGTCTATTCACATTAAAGCATTTCCTTTTTGTCCAATCATATTTCTGTATCTCTCTCTCCCTACTTTGATGAACCTTAGAATGAAAATTGACACTTTCCCCTGCATCTTTGGGTCTTCATTCCGGAGACTCCTATGTAGGCATTAATAAAATATCTATGCCTTTTTTCCTTTTAATCTGCCTCTTAGCAGTGATTTTCAGCAAACCTTCAGAGGACAAAGCTTCCCCTCGGCCCTATCCGGTACTGGCACCATGAACAGGATCAAAGCCCCACTCTTCTAGAAGCCATGGTTAAGGGAATTTAGGACCCCATCAGTTGGCAAAAAGATAAAAAAATTTTACCTGCTAGGCTCCCTGGCAGATCTGTGCAATCTGATGAAGTAAAACTCACTATTTTTCTGTGCAAAATGTTGATCGATGGGGAAAAAAGGATTTGTGTGACTAGCTTTGGTGTGGAAACCCTGGTGTACTTTTTGGTGTAGAAATTCATATTATTTAGCTTTGGTGTGGAAACCCTGGTGTACTTTTTGGTGTAGAAATTCATATTATTTGATACTTTTCCTCCTAGAAAGAGTCTTTGTGTTGTTCTGTCATAAATAGGGGTGCTGGCTGAGGTTCCTGCTCACCTTGTTTCATGTCCTGGAGAGCTTTACTGTGGCCAAGTGCAGCACTCGCCCTTGGTATTTGCCATCTGGGGGTATAATTTTCAGGTCATGTGAGGTGGCCAGTCTGAAAATGACTGGGAACCCAAGACTCTTTGTCTATGTCAAGCTCTTGGGAGGGTTTGTCTTAATGAGAAGTCCCATCCACAGGGGCTTCAACCCTCGTTGTGTGGTTAGTTTGACTACCTTAGCCTATTTCTGGGAGTGAATTTGTTTGGGGGAAGGGGACTTTGGGATCGCTTCTTCTGTGCCCTTTCCAGGAAATATCCTGATCTGTCCACAGAGACTATTGCCCTGAGTCACTAAGTACATCATGGGAAATTCTAATCATCAATGGCCAAAAGATGGATTCTTTAAATTAGGCTCCTAATTTTAAAAAGGATTTCAGAGACTCATTATTCTACACAATAGGTGAGAAAATCAAGTTTTTAAAGAGGTAACAGGGTCATGGCTAGCCTTAAAAACTCTCTTGACAACATTAAAGAGCAAAAATCTGACCCAAAATAAAGTGAAAATCCTGCTGCTTCTGGGTTCAATTCCCGGGCAGGAAACCAGTCCTTTTGGTCTGAGGTTTGGGCGACCCTTGATTTTGGGGGTACTCATTCACCTTTCTGGAGATGCCCCCGGTGTCCTTGGTTGAGGCTTATTGGTTTCACTTGTTAAACAAAGAAAAAATTCAAAAGCCAAAAATATCAGCATCAGATAATAGGAAATTTAAAAAGAGTGTTTTTAAAGAGCTCTGTAGTCAAAAGTCAACTTAATTAAAACTGACGTGTGTGTGTGTGAGCGTGTGCATGTGCGTGCATGTATGTATACATATGTATGTGTGTGTAAATATAGTTGTAAAGCCTCTGTTCTCTCAGTTGACTGAATCCCTCTTTACTGAAACCCCTACTGGCCTGTGTGCTCCCTTTGTCGGCTTCTCTATTTACCTGTCCTTCCTCTGACCACCTCAATGCCTCATGATGGAACCTACATACTGCTACCGGCCTAAGACCCCTACGGCAGTGCTTCTCAACCTTCCTAATGCCACTACCCTTTAATACACTTCCTGTGGGTCGCCACACACAGGTTGAGAACTACTGCCTTACAGAAACAGGAAAGACGGGCTGGGTGTTGTGGTTCACACCTGTAATCCTAGCACTCTGGGAGGCTAAGGCAGGTGGATTGCCTGAGCTCAGGAGTTCGAGACCAGCCTGAGCCAGAGCGACATCCCCATCTCTACAATGTAGCTGGGCGCTGTGGTGGGTGCCTGTAGTCCAAACTACTGGGGAGACTAAGGCAAGAGGATCTCTTGAGCCCAAGAGTTTGAGGTTGCTGTGAGCGGTGATGCCACAGCACTCTACCCAGGGCAAGAAGTGAGACTGTGTCTCAAAAACAAACAAACAAACAAACAAACAAACAAAAAACAACAAACAAACAGGAAAGGCACCACAGACTCTTCCTTCCTAGAACCACTACGCTTGTATCTTTGTGGCATTCTTTTGTATTTTCTCTGTCTTCTATACCAGTGATATCCAGAAAGTATCCAGCTACGTATTATGAAAAATAGAGAAAATGTATCCAAGGGCTGGCTTTCCAGACAGCCCTGGTATTCTGGAAATTAGAAGCTGGATCTGGGAGCTTGAGCAGATTTTCTCTGCTTGCCCTCTTTCTCCCCCACCCCTCTCTTCTGGGACTCTGGTTTTGTCTCACCCCTGACTGTTGTGGCTTATGTCTTCACTAGCTAACCCAGGAATCCTATATTCTGCTATGAGGGGCACTTGATAACTTCCTTAGTGGGCAGGTCACCTGTGGCTGCCAGTAGCTCTCTCGATCCTGGCAATGTGGCTGTAACAGTTTCAGGTCCCAATCATTTTCGCATCTCCCTGCGGACATGGGAGGTGGAGGGTGGTCAGGCATTTCAGTTTAGCCCCACCAGTCTCATCATTCTAGGAAGTTTTTTCATTGTTTTGCTTTAGAGGTTGGGTCTTGCTCTGTCATCCAGGCTAGAGTGCAGTGGTACAGTGATATCTCACTGTAGCCTCCAACTCCTGGGCTCAAGCGATCGATCCTCCCACCTCTGCCTCCAGAATAGCTGGGATGATAGGTGTACACAACATGCCTGGCTAATTTTTAAACATCTATTCATAGAGATAGGAGTCTCACATGTTGCCTAAGCTGGTATCAAACTCCTGGCCTCAAGTGATCTTTTTGCCTTGGCCTACCGAAGTGCTGGGATTACAGATGTGCCACCTTGCCTGTCTCATTCTAAAAAGTTATCTTTTTCTTCCCATCTCTCAAATAGGCTCTTTCCCCAAAGACATATTCTTCTCCCTTCCCCATTACCTGTTTCCTAACCCATCCGATTACCAAAGGGGGCCCAGCAAGGGGATGGGTGGGATAGTATGGAAGACCTAGGGCCAAGCTCTGCAAGCAAGATGTTTATTCATCACAGCATGGGGCCTGATGATGAACAATTATTTTTCTACCCCTTCCTGGACTTAAACCTAATCCAATATGGATTAGGGGATATTCTACTTCGAGACAGACAAAGAGCCATCATGACATTTTTTAAAAGCATTTATTGGTTGGAGTCATGATTTAAATAAGGTTCTTACGTTTTGTGTGATTGATATGTTCTTTAAGTCTTTATTTTTCTATAGGTCTTCCCACCTCTTCCCCCCACCCCCATTGCAACTTATTGATGAAATTGGGTTGTTTGTTCTGTACAGCTTTCCTCTATTTAGTCTTCACTGACCGCATTGCTTTACTTATGCTTTAATATAGTCCTCCATCCTCTGTATATTCTATAGATTGATAAATTACAGTCTTGACCAGATCCCCCTCCCTCCTTCCTTCCTTCCTTCTTTCCTCTCCTTTCTCTCTCCTTCCCGCTCTCCCTTCTCTTCTCTCTATCTCTCCCCCTTTCCAAGACTACCTCATGGTCATGGTGGGTGTTGTATTCTTATGTCGGAAGGCACAAGAGTCTGATGATGGTCTCTCTTTTTCTGGTATCAGCTGCCCTACAAGCAATGCCTGGATCTGTGAACTCATGGGGTTTGCTAAAGGATGCTATTTTAATTCTATTATTGTTTCTTCATTAATTGAGTGTGTTCCTTATTTCTTAGCTGTATTAAACCTATAAAGAGAAATTTTCCCAGATCTACTCTCGGCACTCAGTGGAATAACACGTTAGGAAACCTCCCCAGCTTCCTACTCGCCAGCACACTCACGGTTCTGGCCCACTCAGGGTTCCGGCCCACTCAGGGTTCCGGCACACTCACGGTTCCAGCCCAGGTGGAGGCTCAGTGTCATCTAGAGTGTCTACCTCTCAAATGCAGGACCCACCATCCTGCTTCACACCAATTTCTAGTTCAAGTTCTGGACAGAAAGAGGTCTTTGGCTTGAATTCTGCTCTCAGGGGTCCCTAATCTGATTTTTTTAAAAAAGTAGTGTGATTTCTTATAGCCACAGTGGCTCCTTCACGGGGGCTGTCTGCCACGCTCTGTGTGATGAAGACTGTTCCTTTGTTTAACCCCATTCTTTCACTTGCTCTTTACATACACAACCACTATATTCGTATATTCATCATTCATCTGTATGTAGCAGAAGCCGCAGGTAATGAGGGAGGAGGAGGTGGTGACATCATGCCATCAACAAGCAAATAACTTGAAATTGGATTTTAAACATCCATTTTCTTCAAATGCCTCTGCCTGGTCTCAGGGTCTACCGTACGGGGTGCCCTATCCTCCCAACATGTTTTAGTAATTACTTGGTTTTGCCTTTCCTAGATCCTGGGCCAGCCCTGGCCTTGCCTCCTGTTTCTACCCTTTGCTTCCCTCCTTCCCAAAGACGATCTTGATGTTGTCGCAGCTCCCAGGGCCTCTCCTTTCAGACCCACTGTGATGCTTCAGGACTAATTCCCAAACAAAGAGCTATTGGAGCCATTTGCCTCCAGGGGAATTATGCTCTTCCAGCTGCTAGGATGAAATAGCTACAGTTGACTGGGGTTTTAAGTAACTTTATATTTCTTTTTTTTAACAATAATAAAGAAAATGAAGCTCAGTTACCTTAAGGACTTGCCACGTTTCAAAGGTAGTAAGGCAGGCCTAGAGTTGGGATTCAAATATAGATTTTTAAGCCATAACCCCCTAACATATGTCCCTGTCCTCCACTGCTTATCCACCTGTCACAGTAGCTGGCACCTCTCTGCAGGCTGAGAGTAGATATATGGCTCATCCAAGAGCACTCAAAGAAGGGCAGATTTATCTAAGGGGAATGGCGCCTGTGGGCTACACCTGGCTCTTATTTCGGCAGTTAAGCTGGACATTTTATGAGAGCCTTTAAAAGTGAGCTACTTGGGGCATAATGTGGTATAGTTAATAGGCAAGAGTGTACACTCTGGAGTCATGCTGCTTAGGACCAATGCCAGTCCCGCCAATTATTATCATGTGGCCGGAGGCACCAATGTTGCTTAGCCTGTTGCCTTGGCGGCCTCCCCACATAACAGAGATTATTATCATAGTCCCTACTCCATACGGTTGCTTTGAGGTAATGTCTTAAACGGTTGCACCATTAGTATCATCTGGGAGTTTGTTAGAAACAAAAATGTCCAGGCCCTTCCCAAGTCCCACTGAGTCAGAAACTCGAGCAGAGCTCAGTGGCAGTCTGTGTTTAACACATTCATCCCCAGGGAGATTGAGTGCTCAGGTAAGTGAGGCCCGTGCATCCTGGGTTCCTGTGCGCTGGTCTATCTTGTCCACTGCTGAGTGTCCAGCTCCAGGGCCGTGCCTGGAACGTGGCGTGGACTTGGCAGTTATTTACTGTGTGGATGTGACATCTCTTCTCACTCTGGCCTTGAGTAGACGATGGGACATTGGGGACTGAGGAGTGGACTTCAGTCCATACTGGGAGCACTCTACCTCTAGAAGCATTCTCTGCCTACCAAGGGTTTGATTTTCATCCCTTTTTGTTTCTTTTAATTAGAGTAGAAGTGTGTGTGTGTGAGAGAGAGAGAGAGAATGTTTAGAGGTGTTACCAGGTCCCTGTGTTTATATCACAGTGTAGATATGAGAAAAAGACAGACAGAAAATTAATACGGCCTCTATAGAGAGAAGTATGGAGAATCCTCATAGAGCAAAACATAAACCTTCCATTTGATCCCACAATCCCATCACTAGGTATCTACCCAGAAGGCAAAAAACCATTTTACTATAAGAACATTTGCACTAAAATATTCATCATAGCTTAAATCACACGCACCAAGACACGGGATCAACCCAAATGCCCATCAATTCATGAATGGATTAATAAACTGTGGTGTATGTACACCATGGAATAACATTCAGACATAAAAAGGTGAAGACTTTACATCTTTCGTGTTAACCTGGATAGAGTTGAAGAACATTCTTTGTAGTAAAGTATCAAAAGAATAGAAAAGCAAGTATTCGATGTATGCAATACTAATGTGAAATTAATAGATAAACAACTACATGCCCACATGAGAGAAAAAAAATTAATTTCAAAGGGGGTAAAGAGGGTGAGAAGATAGCAGGAAAAGGGGAGAGGAAGGAGGAGGGGAATTGGTGAGCTCTCACCTAATGGACACAATGTTAGGGTATATAGCACGCCTCCAAGTGAAGGGTCAGCTACAACTTGAACTTCACCTAACTGACACAATGTAACCTAATCATGTGCACCCTCACATTACTCTGAAAAAAGAAAATATCCTCAGGAATAGATAAAAGAGAAAAGACAGGTAATTTGAGAGGAAAGTGAATAAAAATCTTGTGCATTACTTAATTAGAGATAGCTGATTGGCCAGAAAATATGAAAAGGCACTCACCATCATTAGCCTGCAGAGAAATGCACATTCAAAGCCCAGTGCGATGGCACTACATACCTGAATGACCAAAGGGAAAGAGATGACAACTACTGAGTGCTGGGAAGATGTGGAGCGATTGACTGATGATTTGGAAATCTCTGCCAATGTGTATCCTGTGGCTTGGTATTTCCACTTCTAGGTGTAATACATCCTTCAGAAATAGACCTATGTCCTCCTCCAAAAGACATGTACTAGAATATATATAGAAGCACTATTTTTCATAGCTCCAAACTGGAAACTACCGAAACAAACTTGTCTGTCACAAGTAGAATGGACAAATTAAAAGTGCTATGTTCACTCAATAGAATACTACATAGCAATGAGATTTAATGACCTGCCACTACATTCAGCAACATGATAGAATTGCAGAAACATACCTGTGTGTGAAAGAAGCTAGATGTGACAGAATGTGTGTATCCAGTTTGATTCCTTTATACAAAGTTCAGTAACAGACAAGACCAGGCTATGGCATTGGAAGGTAGACTGCAGTTGCCTGTCGGAGCTTAGTAATTAGAAGGCAGCGCAGGGACTTCTCAGGTGCTGGTAAGGTATGTTGACACCTTAACAAGTGCTAGTTCCTGCACTGATGTGCTTAGTCTGGGAAAATTCTTTGAGATGTGTATCTTTGATGTGTGCACTTCTCTGTGTGATTACATTGGCAGAAAATTGAAAAATCTAAGAACTCATAGGATATCAGGCAATTCATGTCTGCTACTATTTCTGAAGAGGCAGCCCCAAAGAAGAGAAAGAGTTCAGGACCCAAGACCTAGAGCCTGCATGCAGGCCCGTTAAGCATCTCAAGTCCAGTGTCCTTATCAGTAGATGACGAGGAAGTCCAGACACAAGAGGAGAAGGAAATCATGCAAGGTTGTATGTGCAAGGGCTTTGTCTTGGCCACGTGCAAGGAGGTTGCCAAGGCCCTGGCCATTTGCTTTTAGAATTGGATGTGATGACGTCCTCAGAAGTGCTCCGCCCTTGGGCGTGGTTGAGCTGTGCAGACAGCTACTGCAGGAAGTACGACCACATGGATTTCTCCATTACAAACCAACTTCAAGCTCATTCTTTGCATTAATGTGCTCTGGTTCTTTCTTGAAATTGATTACAATTCCTAAATGAGCACACAAAAATATCATTAACTAGGGGAAAATGTACCATGTGAGTGTATCCTGCATCAGAATGAGAAGCACAGCAGCGTGTGCTGGACTAGCTACCCTCCCCTCCGCAGAGAGGCTTATTTAGCACAGTGGTTGCATGATGGGGTGTGGTGTCTGGAAGCTTCCCTGTTTAGGACAGCATTTCCAAAGGGTGTTCTCAAGAACATTAGTCCTCTGAGATTCTGAGATGTTAATAGGTGACAATTCGATTTTGAGAACTACTGAGTTAAATGCTGTAAGATGCATCCTTTGCTGTAGGACTTTCTCAGAGACTTTATTATGTTAGTAGGGATGATGAGTCACCATGATCCCCAAGATGGGGATCTGGTAAGTAGCATTTTTCTAACTTGTTTGATTATTCAACTCTTTTGGGTTTGTAGAATGCCTTGTGAAAAATCTTTCCTCGATCCTAAAGTGAAAAATGTTGGCCTAGATATAACCGGGGTCAAGATTCAGGGGCTCTGACTTGAAAATTCAGTTCTATTATCAAGCAGTGAGATACCTTGAACATGTCCTTCTCTCTGAGCTTCAGTTAGTTGGAAGGAAGGAGCTTGAAGGAAAAGAGGGATGTGAATTTTCCAGAAAGCGGAGAATGGTATCCTAACCATTATCTTATTGCTTTTTGTTCTTTTGTTTTTACATTTAATACCATGGCATTAGGCAATGAGGCTTACATATACATGGGCAAATACTATTGATAACTTAATAATGGCCATTATCGTCCTTTCTTGATAAAAGAACCTTGATTTTCTCATGTGATAATGAGTTCAGTGATTGGGTAGATCCCCTTCTTTTTTGTTTAGGGGCTACTTTATGAATCAGTTCTGGCCAATGAGATGTTAAGAGAAAGTTTTCTGAGGAAAGTTTTCTGGGAAAGACTTTCTTCTCTAATGAGATAGACCCACTTAGGAAGAAACCCTCTTTTTTCATTCCCTCCTTTTGATTAAAAAGTGGTCATGTGAAGATGTGATGGTTGGAGCTGTGGCAGCCATCTTTTGTCCATAAGAACCTGGGATGAAAACAGCCAGTAAGCTGAGGAGGCATAGATGGAGGAGGGAAAGAGCCTGGGTCTTTGATGATATCCTTGATCTGCTGACCTACTATCTGAACTGCCTGCCTCTGGCTTCTTGTCAGGTAAACAGGAAGTTTCCTCATGGTTCTAGTCACCATTAGTAACTTGCTGTTACTTGCATTACAGAAACTTACTGCTAATATTTGTGCCTGTTTTTATCTTTCACTATTCTATTTTCTCACTTGTAGTTCCTTAGTTATAAGATGAATTTCCAGTTGATTTATTAGTAAGAATAGGATAGGAGGCTCTGATATAATAACAGAAAAAAATTAAAAAAAAAAAAAAACACCCTGGAATCTTAGTGACTTAACCCCAAAGTAGCTTATTCTTCATTCCATCATCATCCACCATGGGTTGGAAAACACATGGCATGTAACTCAGGTTAAACTGAGTTGAAACCTTGTTAAGCAAGATTTTAAACCTTTAAAGGTTAAACCTTGTTAAGCAAGGTTGCCATAACAGATTCTGAAATTTCAGTGGTTTAATACATAAAGGGTTATTTTTGGTTCATGTAAGTTCTGTTCTTGGTCTTTTGGCTTTCCAAAGAAGTTCTCTTTCAAGTGGTGACTCAGGGATCCAGGCTGCATCTTATAGACACAGTCTTTGGGACAGGAGACTTCCCAATTGCTGAAGCAAGAAAGGAGAGAGCTGAGGATCATGCACCAACTCTTAGATATTGTGATCTAGAAATGATATAACTTTTCATTATAGCCCATTTTCCAGAACTAGTCTGAGCTTAACTCCAAGGAAAGCTAGGAGTTATGTGGTGAGTACCAACTGTTCCTGATGTAATTTAATGGTAACAGCTTTTGCGATAACCTCATCTCAGACTGAATTCATGAAATGTGTTAAATGCAGGCTAGCCCACGGTGACCAAGAAGAGGTGGTGTGTGAAACTTCACACTGCATCTAGCTTCCAGAGGCCAGGCCAGGCAATAGGTTCAAGGTAGCACATGGAAAGACTCAGCTTAGGACCCAAAAGTCTGGATTCTAGTCTCTGTGTTCCTATTAACCTTGGGTAAGCCCCATTTATTGCTTAATCTGTAAATTAAGGGTTTTGATTCTGTTTTAGTCACTATGGCCTATGTCACAGGTCACCCCAAAAGTTAAAACAATAATCATTTATTATCTTACATGACTTCCATAGGTCAGAACCACACGTCTGCTCCTTGTACCCCCCAATGTCATCTCTGTAGCCTGGAGGTGGGGCAGCTATTGTCTCCCCCTCCCAAGAAGTGCTTGGCAGAACCCAGGCCCACAAGGTGCCCATTTCTTCCCATGAGGTTCTCACCCCCTCTGGAGGGGTTTGGCACTTCAAGAACTTGCTGGAGAATGGAAGACCCTTGATCCTTTTGATATTTCTAATGTACAGAGCTAATGGTGTTACTGGCAGAACAAAACAGTGCTTTCTGTTTAAAGGAGTGATAATGGAGTCTGATAAGTCAGAACAAGGACTGATTTCTTTGTGAGCCAGCAGATGAGGGCTTAGTTGTAAAACTGACCTTTTCTTTAACTGCCAGCAGCAAGTGAAAAGCTCCTGACCACAGATTTATTAAATGTTGTGGACTTCGATAAGATGATTTAAAGTTCATGCATTCATGCTTCTGTTCCCAATCTGGCTATCACCAAGACACTTGAACCAAGACATAGCCCATCTGAGTAACTTGCCTGTATTTGAATGAGACAAATGAGCAATTTCTTGGGGTCTGAGGATAGGAGAGGAACCAATGAGCCCCTCCCAAGCAGCTTTGGAAGGTTCTTCCATTCCATGCTAGGGAGGGACCAGGAGAAACACAGGAGGCCACTGACTTGGCATGTGTCTCCGAAGCCTGTGAGGTTATGAAGAGTTGGGTGTGAGACGACAGGAGAGGGACATGTGCAGAGAGTGGTGTTTGTCCTGGTGGAACCTGGAGGTACAGGCCACAGAAACACAGTGGAATTGCTGCTCTCCCACAAACAGCTGGGAACCTCAGTGGGTTTCCTCACCTGTGAAATGGAAACAATAATAACAACCGCATCTATCTCAAAGATCTTCGTGAGGATTAAGCAAGATGACACCTCTAGTGCCTTTCAGACCTTGCCTGACATATTGCAAGCACTTATGATGATGGCTGGTTTCATCCTGTGTGTTTTATGTACATATCCATGTGAACTATTCCTGAAGAGCGGACATGCACTTCCCTGAATTTCTCCGGTTGTGTGTGTGCTGCAGGGCAGCTGCATGGAGTCATGTGTGCAGCCTTATGAACCCTCTGGCTGTTGGGGACTCACTCTGGCTCAGCAGATCGTGACACCTATGCCTTCCCATTGAAGAGCTCACCTGGACCTAGGTAGCTACTCAAAGCTCTCCCATCATTGCTGAGGCCTTCTTTATCTAGGGTTTCACAGGGGAGCACAGGTGGGTAACTGGCTGCCCACCTGTCAGGGGAGAGAATAAAAGCTTTGCTTATTGGTGAAATAAAGCTCACAGGGTTCAATGAAAATTCAGGTATAACTTTGGCTGATTTTTCTCACTGTAATTTTTAGACACTAACAGATTGGGTGAGTTTGCTAAATCACCCTGCTGGGACCCCCCGGCCCCCCCCCGCCCCCCCCTCCCCCCCCTCCCCGTGCTCTCTGCCCTTAATTCTCCCTCATGGGTCAGGGGCAGGGAGTCAGCCAAGGATAATGCCACTGGGATTGTCATGTTCAATTTAAGGCTTTATGAACAAGTTACCAATTCATCCCCCAGGCCCAGGAGGGTAGCCAAGGTGGGTTTTGTAGATCAGAAAATTGGATCCTTAATCTATGAGATGGGTTCATCAGAGCCTTAGCCTCAGCCTTTCTCCCTTGGGTTAATGTTGAGTATGCTATGGGGTAGTTTTATGGAAGGAAACAACAGTACTTTTTTCCAGTCCCAGCAACTCGCTCAACAGGCTCAGTGTCAGGATTGTGGAGACCCCAATCCTGGTCTACTACTGGATTCTGTGCCTGGCCTAACTCCTCCTCACAGTGAGCCAGCCACAGGTTCCCCCAGCCGTCCCTCTGTCTCTATTCTTTACCCTGGGGGTGACACACTGACCCCCAGCTACCTGTGAGGACTTCTCCCAGCAGTGGGGATAAAGCACCACACACATCCTCTCTTGGGACTGATGTCCTGTTTGTGAGGGGACAGAGAGGGTGGGGAGGCTGTGGTGAAGAGTGATGCCAACTGGGCCACTGGGGACTCTGTCATGACTGTAGAAGCTTGATACAGGGGAAGGGACGTGACCTGGTGGTAAGGAGCTATTTCTCTCTCTGTGAATGAAAGAGCTTCCTCTAGATTCAGAACAATGGATCATCGACCTAGGAGAGCACAGATTCACCCAGGGAGCTTGTTACAGGTAGATTTCCAGCCCAATCCAGAAGGTGTAGGGCAGCTGCCAGGTAATTCTGAGGCAGCTGAGAGCTTGGGCTGGCGTCTCAGGTAATTCTGAGGCAGCTGGGGCAGGTGTTCTGTATGTCTTCCAGGCCCCTCCAGCTTTTACATTCAGCAGCCTCCAGCCCTTGGTTCACCGGGGTATAAGGGCTGTCTTGGGGATGTGCACTTGGGTGGGGGTTTTCACTGTGTTTCTGGAAACCAGTAATGTCACAGACCCTGATCCCTGACTCTGGCACAGATAGTGGTCACCAGGGCTTACCGCAGTGCTCTTCCCCTTCTTTCCTCCTGCAGAGTATATCAGAAGGGGTAGGTACCCCTCTCTCTGTTCACCCAGGTATTCTGGGAAAAAATGCTGAAATAATCTTAATTTTCCTTTTCTTGTATCCTACATCCAGTCCCTCTTGCCTTTTTTGTCTGTTGCTCACACAGCACCCAGAGGGATCTTCTTAAGGTGTTGGGCCCTGCCATGTCTCTGAGGCCTAGTGCAACTTCCCGAGCCTGACTAGAAGTAGATCCATCGAGCTACTTCTGCGTAGCAACGACTCAGCAAGGCCCGGCCTGAAACTGCCTCTACCTAGACACAGCCAATGTGGTACCATGCCATTGGCCCAACTCTGTTACCACCCATCACACCACCTCATCCCCCGCCTCCTTTCCCTGCCCCTACCCCACGCTCTATATAAGCAGCTGCTTGTCACAATAAAGTTGAGTTCCTGCTTAGACAGACTCCTGGCTCCGTGTGTTCCTGTTCGAGCCGCAACGCTCACCATCCCACTCAGCCCTGGGGATAGAGTCAGGCTGGCCCTGTTCTCCCCTCTTCCGGACCTGCCGGATAGCCCGGCAGACTGGTGCCCTGTGTGAGGATCGAACTCATGACCTTCAGAGTCCTGTGAAAAGTCTCCCAGAAGCTTCCTACCACACCCCAAATAAAGTACAGAGCCTTTATTTAGCCTACATGAGCTGACCCCACCGCCTCCCTGACCTCATCTCCTATCCTTCACTCCTGTTCTGATCAACAGCCTCCTTGCTGTTCCTTGAAGACCCTGAACCCCTCTTACCTTGGGGCCTTTGCACTTGCCATTCCCTCTGCTTGGAATGCTCTTTCCCCACAGGTCAGCATGGTTTGCTCTCCCATTTCCTTCCTGTCTATTTCAAGTGGCAATCTGAGAGTTTTTACGTTCTTTGATGGATCTCTGTAAAATGACATCCCCTCCATGTGGCATTCCTATATCCAGCAGTATTTTTCGTATGTGTGTGTATGTGTGTGTATCTAATTCCTCTGGATCACTTGATATCTAAGAAAAAATAATCACCTTTTAATTTAAGCTATATGGTTGGGTTTGCTGTTAATTGCTGCTGAAGGATTCCTAATGGTACCTTTGGTGAGTCAAACAGGCTGTCTCCAAAGATCAGCCAATAAGAGCCAAGAGATATTCAGGATTCCCCACTTGGTTGTTAATTGAAGTGGCTTCAAGAATGTGGGGTTCAAGCAGGTCTTCCTCTACCTCTCCCTTCCTCTCTGCATAGTGAGAGGTGGCCCTGGCCCTTAGCAAACAGGTGGAATCTTGCCATCTTAGCCTTGTTTTACTTGACAATACCTTTTAAGGTCTTGAAAAGGTCCTTCAAGGTCCAACTCTAAAGACTGTTTCGCACCTGAGGTTGCCAACTAGGGTCCAGGTAAGACTCTTCACCCACAAAATGAGATTAAAAATCCTCCTTTAGGGACTGTTGTGCATTGGTTGAGAAGATTTTAGAAAGGTGCTGGAAAATGTGAGAAATTGTTACTATGGGTCAATATGCATCAGAGTTGGGCTTTGTTGTTTGGTGATGTTCTGAGCTTAAACCCATTCTTTTTAAAGACTCTAGGGTCTTTAAGAGTATGGAAAATAGAAGAGGCTGTGAAAAAAGGACTTTTAGGAACCCCATCCTTACTGTAAGCTAAATTCCACTATTATGTGTTTTCGTACATTAGAAAAGAAGTTTCCAGGTGTTGGCTGTACCCAGGGAACACTCAACTAAATGGTAATAGTAACTAATACTTGCTGGGTTCTTACTTCTTTGTTAAGTAACTTCTTTCACTATTATCCGAGTTGGGGAGAATATTCCTCTTCTCATTTCCAAGGAAACTGAGGCTCAGAGAAGTCAAGTGCCTTAACTAAAGTAACACAGCTTTCAAATGGTAGGGATGAGGTTCAAGCACAAGTCTTCTAACTTCAAATCCCCTAGAGGTGATAGCTCCACCCTTGTGGAGACTGCGGGTAGCAGTGGAGATAAAGATTGCGAACTTGGGGAGCACCTGATCAGAAGGGAGAGGAACAATCTGAAGAGTTCAGGGACTTCTGAAAGAGTCAAAGGACTCAGAAAATTCCTGAGAGAGGAAAGGATTTCAAATCAAGAAAGATCTTTGTCTGTGGCAGCCTTACACATATGCAGAATATGGCAGGCAGTGGTGGGACAGGAATGCTGACAGCTTCCTGAACAAGGTGAGATAGGCCTGCTTCTTAAAGAGGAAAGAAAATAGAGGGCTAAGCATAAAGGTTTCTGGCCGGAGAAGCTCTCCCCTGGCGGGCCACTTCCTCAGGCTTCAAACTTCTTCTGCATTGGAGTCTGTCTGCCTCAAAGCTCTTCTCCCTAGTGTGAGGTCTCTCCATTCCTCTTCAGAGCCAACCCAGTCTCACGCTCAGTGGGGCGAAGACAAGGACAAGTGCCAAGCCACCTGTGTCCCTAACAGCTGCATAGCTGGTTCCCGCTGGCTGCAGAGAATGGTTTGGCAGGGATTGCAGAGAGCATCCCCACCACTGGGGCACTCTTGGGAGGTGGGAACTCTGTCTTCCTTATCAGACTGGGAGCTCCCTGGGGTAGAAGCTCTGTCTCCCCTGTCGAACTGGGAGATCCCTGGGGCTGAGGTTCTTTTGCCCTCATCAAATAGGAGCCTCTTGAAAATCAGGGTCTGAGACTCCATCAGATTGGGAGTTCTCTGAGGATAAGTACTATACCTCCCCCACTGGATCAAGGGCTCCATGAACACAGAGATCGTCCTCTCTTCTACCTTTTTGTGTAAAGAAATAAGGCCGACAGAACCCCCTATGGTGGGAGGGTGGCTATGTCAGTCTGCTCTCCCCTGCCTCCACCCTGTTGTGGTTTAAGGAACTAGTTCCCAGCAGATTGTTTTTGCTCAAGTCTTCTTTCCTAAAACAGCCTTAGGAAAACTCAACACTCCCATCTGACCTTCCTCACACCCACGGATAGGAGCCTCGCCTCGTTTCAGGCCCTGATTGGCCTTTGGAGCTTAGAGAAGGAGGTTCTCCCTGCCAGCTCAGGAGCTCAGGCTGCTGCCCAAAGGAATGAAAGCACAGGCAGCTGGAGGCTTGGGGATTCTGGGTGCTGCAGGGCCTTGCCGCTCCCTGCTCTGATCAGGAGGAAATGGCTTCCGATCTCCAAGTAGCTGCTGTGAGGGGGAGCCTGTCCTCTTGCTTCATAACCAATGGGAGTAACAGTGCTGTTGGAGTTGTAGAAACAGTTTTTTCTTTCTTATAGCCTGACACAGATTAGAGAGTTTCAGAAAGGGCGAATTGCATTAGTACAGACCTGCAGTGCTGTTTTTGGTAAGCCTCTGTCCCCTCTCTGCTGGTAGAAATTACTATTTCTCGGTATGGTGTGTGTGGGGGCTGGGTGGGCCAGTGGGCCTGTTAACCCAGAGGCTGCTTGTGCTTTCCATGGAGACCCCATAGTGACGCACCATAGTGCTTGGTTCACTGACATTGGTCCAGGCTGGTGCTTACTGAGTCATGGTGAAGTTTTACCAGTCCACTAAGAAATGAGAAAATTTTAAAAATGTAATGCACATGCCATAAAACTAAATTTAGTTAATTTAAAGGACTGTCTTTTGGACTATATTTTTTCCCATTTTTTTCAATGTAAAAATGTGATAAGAACGCGGGAGTGAGCTCAGTGAGGAAGAGGAGGGCAGTCGTCCCCTAGGCAATGTTTCTCAGAGTGATGGCTTACATACTGGGATATTCAGAGATACAGCGTTCATAAGTCAGGACATGCTGCCAACCATCTGCAAATGCTTAATTGTGCTGAAATAAGGGAGAGGCAGGATAATACAGAGAATCATTCATTACAGGAGGTGAAACAAGAAAGGAAAACGTTGAGGATTAATTCAGAAAGGATAATCGACTTGCCCAAGGTCACCCTGATAGTTAATATTAGGTCTGGGACTAGAGTCTGTCTCCTAATGCCCTGCCTGGTACTTTTTAAAGCACACTACCTGGGTTATAGTAATAATGATGATGGTAATAGTGAACAACCACTGAGCATATAGTTAAGCGTTTCACAAGTAGTACCTCTGTCTGTTCTCATGGCTGCCCTGAGTACAGGCTCGGGAGTTTGCCTATTTACAGATGGAGGATTCAAGATCATTTCAGTTCAATTGAATATATGGTCATTGAGCTTCTGTTAAGTTCTACTCCAGGTGCTGTACCAGGGACAGGCAATGGGAACATTAGTAAGACAGAGATCCTGGCCTGGAACGGCTCAGTGGAGAAATGGATGCAGTGGGATGATTTCGGGAAAATGTGGCAAGTCTCATGAGCATTTTATGTTTGGGAGATATATGGGAGCACACTGGGGTACAGGGACGAATTTCAGGGAAAAGGGAGTTAGAAGAGGGAGCAGCTGTCGGAGGCCTTCCCGGAGGACCTGCGGCCACATCCTCCATGGGCAGGGGAGCCAGTGGGTGAGGAAGGGTAAGGTGGAGGTGGGCAGGAGGCCGGGCAGAGGCCCCAAGGTGTGACGACAGCATGGTACACACAGGGGATGTGAGAGGTGGGGAGGGGAGGGCCATAGGCTTGGGTGTCGTTCTTTGGGCAGTGGGCCACTGCAGTTTGAAACAGGAAGTAGTATGACCCCATTTATAAATTAGAATGTGCTCTGTGGCAGTTAAGTAAGAATTACAAGGGAGGGCTTTCCAATTCTGCACCAGCGGTGATGCTCTCTGAGCTGGGAGTGACAGTAGGGAGGCGGAGTGGATTGCGAGATATTTAGGAAATGAATCACAGCACCTGGGGACTGGCTGGGTGTAGGCATGAGAGGGAGGGAAGGCTTGTTGGGAAGGGGTAGATTTCTCCTTTGGACAACTGGATGGGTGGCGAGCCGAGCTGGGGACTCTGTGGGATGGCAGGTAGAAAATGCGGATGATGGGCTCAGGGTGCAATAAGATGAATCTCAGCGACTAATGGCACTGTCACCTGCCACTTTCTTCCTCTGACCTCTGAAAGTCCCACCTTCCTCTCTATGGTCAGCCATGTGGAGAAGGGGTAATGGCTTTACCTCCCAGAACTTGGTAAGCCCACAGAGTATGGCCAAAGAGTATTACTCGAGACTTGCATATTTAGGAGAAAGGAAACGTTGTGTCCTGTGCTGCCCTAAACCCTGGGCTCAAGGGTCAGTGAAGGGATTCATGACGACCCTCTCCCTCTGTGAACAGAGCCCCATTAAGGGTCTTTCCTAGAGGACACTATTCTTGGCCACTTTTCTCACATTTCTTCCTGGGAAACATCCGAGAAGTGGCTCATCCAACAACTGGGTCATCATTTGGGGGCCTTTTTTACTCTCCTGTGATGACTCAAATGAGGGAGGCTTTAAATAATTATCATTACACGTCATTTATTTATTCTTCCCAGCAAATGCCCTGTTCGTCTTTGTCCTTGGTGTTCTGCTAGATGCAAGTCAAACAGATTCCTAAGACAGATCTGCGCTCAGGGAGCTCACAGGCGAGCAGGGGAGACGGCTGAGTCCCAGCCTCTGAGACGAGGCGAGCACTGCTCCGTGTAGAGGTGCACACACCTTCACATGTGTTCTCGTGCAGAGGGAGACTCAAGGAGTCCATGAGAACACAGGTTGAGGAACTGCATGGCCCCAGCTGGATCCTGGCTCTTCTTCACTTACTAGTGATGTGACTGTGGGTAGGTTATTTAACCTCTCTATGCCTTCACATCCTATCTACAAAATAGGGACAATGATGGCACCACTCCCCCCACCCCAGCTTGTCATGAGGCTTAAATAAGTTAATGCATGAAAAGTGCTTAGAACAGTGCCTGGCACAGAATGAGGGCTCCACAGTGTTAGCTGTTACTACTTTTATCCTCCTCCTCCTCTCTGTCTGCAGAGGAAGAGTTAGCATAAAGGAGAAACTTCTGGGAAAAGTTCATAGAGCGCATGACATTCCAACTGGGCCAGAAAGCTGACATTTTGCCAAGATAAAAAATCAGGTGCAGGGTAGCCAACCCCGGGCAGAGCAAGTAGGCACATTGGCCTGGGCAAGGAAGTGTGGAGAGGCAGGGTATCCCCGGCTAACAGAGAGGCCTCTGGGGTCTCTGCAGTGCAGAGGGATGTGAGAGGGTAGGTTGGAGCCAGCTTAGGAAAGCCTTGAATGCCGGATTAAGGAATTTGGACTTTATTTCCTAAGCAAACGAGATCCTGAAAGAGTTAGTTTAAGAGCATTAATGTACACAGCTATGATTTAATAATAAATAATTTAAAAAAGAGTTTAAGAGAGGAGACATGGTTAGCTTTGCTTTTGAGAAAGATTACGGTGACAGCTGTGGGGGTCTGAGGCAGGGGCCAGGTGAGACGGCAGGGTTTGAGCTAAGGCAGTGGCTGTGCCCAAGCCCTTGGCTACTGTGAAGCTGCAGGGACCTCCATCCCTGTCAATCACCAGGAAAGGTGTTAGAAGCATGAGGTGACATGATTGGGTCTCCAGACTTCTTAAGCTAAGGCCTCTGGACAGGAAGAACAAGACTCTTGGGGTCTGTGCACTCAGCATTGTCCACTACAGAGCCACCAGCCTGGTGCAGCACCCTGGTGATGGCTCCGCACCTGTGAGACAGGACACGGATGTCACTACAAGGGTGATGGGTTTTGGAGGCCAAAATGGGCTACTCATACCTAGCTGTGTGACCAAGTTTCTTTCCCTCTCTGAATCTCAGTTTTCCTCTTTTGTAAAATGAGGATAATAGTAGCCACTTTGGATGGTAATTTTAAGGATTACAAGTGCCTGCAGGGAGCCTGGTGTCTCCGACATGCTCGACATGCTCGTATCCCCCATTGACCTTGACTGCCCCTCATCCCACCCAGCTCCCACACCCACTGCTCAAAACTCCCTCTGCCCCAGCCTTTTCTCACCACACCTTGTGGAGACCCAGGACTCTGAGACAAATTTCTGGCTGGCATAGGGGAGAGGTTTCTGCCCACCCGTGCACTGATCCAGATTCCTCTTCCATTTAACCCTTTTTTTTGCCTGAGATGTGTGGTAGCTTGCACTTTTTACCCTTTGGGGTGTCTTACTACCTAAATAGAGTAAAAAAGATGTCTGTGCTGAAATCTTCAAAGTTCTTAAAGACAGAAGGATGAAAAAATGATCCCTGGACCCCGAGCTTTTGCTTAAGTGTCTCACTGCCCTCCCCTCTTACCTGCTGGCTTTTAGACGGGCCCTAGGAACAGATTCTGCTGCATATGGTGAGAAAGCCACTGCTGGGTGTTGCCCTGGTGCTTATTTTCAGTCAGTTTATGGGGCGGGGGAGGGCCATGGCCGATGCTCTGTGTCTCTGCAGTCCATCTCCTGCTACTGCACAGATCCTCCAGCTGATCGAAATGTGATGTGTGGGCTTGGGGAGAGGGAGGGAAAACAGCAGCTCAGACCACAGCAGTTGTCCTGGTTCCTTGCCCGTGCTTCCCTCCCTCCACTGGGTACCCCAGCTCTGCCCATCTGAGCTGCCAAGCCAGGCATGACACCTCCATCCAGCCCACACCTGGGAACCAAGCCAAATGTCTTCTCTGCATTCTTGCTTCACTCCAACAGACCTGGGCTGCAGGGAAGCACCCTGGGGCTCAGACCAGCTGGAAGGGGCAATGATCAAGGCCCTTTCTGTTCATGAAGCTGTCCCAGATCTATACCCTCACTGTCAGAAGGAAGTTCCCTATGGGAACGACAAGCTTAGCCCAGCTAGAACTCCATCACCAGCTTTGTGTGAGTTCTTGTGCCTTGTAACTGTTTGCTCTGGTTAATGGCGTGGAGATGGGAAGCCTGGGTGGGCAGAGATCTTTGGCTGGTTTACCACATATTACTTGTAGCTACTTAATAAAGGAAAGAAAAGGGAAACCTATAGGGTAAGGGTCAAGCTGCAAGGCTTATTTTCTTGGAGAAGGGAGGTTGGAAAGGCTGAGAAAAAGCAATGGACTTAATGGGTATTTGAAAGAATAGGCAAGAAATCTGGTCACAAAGTTCATTCATTCATTCACTCCTTCAAGGGCTGATTGGATACTTGCTATGTCTAGACCCCTGTTTACAATGGGGAACAATGACAAGCCAGCAGGCACGTCCCTGCTTTTAAGAAGCACTCAGATTACAGAAGGAATAGATATAAGCAAACCAGCCCTTAAAATTCAGGGTGCATGGGAATGAGTCAGGGGAGGTACACAGGCCCGTAGTATAGGGAGGCCTATGTCAGTTAGGAGGAACCAGGAAAACCACTCACTTAAAGAAGTCATAATTGAAGTGATTTAATGCAGGAAATGGGTTAACGGGTGATCAAAGGGACCAGCTGACCTAGAAATTAACAGTCATGGAAGCAGCTACCATACCTCAGCTAGGGGCAGGGGGGCAAAGGTGAGAGGCAGAGTGATGAGATCCCGGGGTCCCCGAGCGGGTGCAGACGCAGCGCAGTGGGTGTGTGCGGTGAGAGCCTTAGTCGGAGGCGATGCTGCTGCCAGCCCCTGAGGAAGAGACGGAGAAGAGAAATACCCTCCCCGTTCCTCTACCCTGCTGCCTCTGCTCTGCCAGTGCCTCCCATCAGCTGAACCTGGCCAGCAGCCTCATGGCAGAGGAGGCTGGGAATCGCCCACAGCTCAGAACAGGCCAGGGGAGGTGGAAAATGAATCTGAGGGTGCAGAGGCTCCAGGCTCACTCCAGCCTTGCGGGAGTGGGGGGGGGGGGAGTGCTTAAGGGAGCATGCTCGCTGGAGGAAGTGAGAAGAGTTGTGTTTTGGAGCACGGAGAATGGGGGTGAGGAGGTGGCCTGGGGGAAATGGGATGAAAGTCAGAAAGATTGGATGTTAATGCAAAAGCGTTGGGGGCCACTGGCTGGCTTTAAGCAGTAAGGGGACCAGATCTGGGTTTTAGAAAGATCATCCCAGGTGCAGGGCCTGGAGAGCTAGAGAGGGGTGAAGGGAGAGTGTAGGCAGTGGAGGGGTGAAGAGACCATGCAATTCCACAGGCAAGCATGGTGGAGGCCGAGGCACCGGGAGAAGCACACGGATTTGTGGAGTATTCAGCAGGGAGAACTGGTGAGTGAGTGGTCAAGGAGGGGAGAGCATGTTAGGGGCGACTCCCACAGCTGTGTCTTGGACACCTGGGCCAGTGGAAGCACTTTGTGCTGAGACAGAAACACAGGCTGAAGAGCGTTTAGAGGAGACATGCATTGATCTGGTTGTGAGACACTTGTGAGACATTCTTGGCAGCAGAACTGTTTTTTCCTAGACATGTCTGTGCTTATCTGGGTCTCCATGAAGAGCCCTTCCATTTTGGGACTGCAAGAGCACGCCTTCTGTAGGCTAGACCAAGGACTCCTTCCTCTTGAGTGGCACGTTCTTTTTCATTTTAACCCCCTGTCCAACCTCAGCCTTCCTGAGACCACCCCCCTCCGAGCCTCTGAGGAAGCAGTAGCTCAGGCTGTTTCTTCCCAGTCCCATTTCTCATCCAGTCTGAGCTGTAGCCAGGCCCAGTAGCTCTATTTTTAATCTCCTGTGTGAGCTGGGATGCTGAAAGGCTCAGAAAATATCCTTTTCTTACTTTGCCTCTTATCAACCATTGCTTAGCAATTTGCTCTAATCTGAACATGGAAGTCACACAGCGCAGACTAATGTGGGCAAGAATCCACATAGGAAGCCATGGTACACACACCACGAGGAGGCAGGCCCTCCACTACGGGCGAGGGAGGAACTGGAGCAAGATGCCTGACTTCTCTGAGCTTCATTTTTCTCCTATCAAAGATATGTATTAGACTCAGGGACCTAACGGTCACCCCTCTTCTTCTTGTAATCTGTAGAACCTAGTTTTGTCCAGGAAGCAATGGGTTCATCCTCAGAAGATGAACCATGGCTGACCATGGTGATGCTATGCTCTCTTTACCAATGGATGATTTACCGATAGTTATGAACATATCACTTAGTTATAGCCAAGAAGTCATGAATTGGTTCTTCAGGAATGTCATAACAAAGTATAATAGCACAACGTGGGGGGCTTAAAAGAGAAGAAATGTATTCCTCCACAGTTCCAGAGGCTAGAAGTCTTCACTCAAGGTGTCAGCAATGCCATGCTTCTCTGACAGGTTTAGGGAAGAGTCTATTCCATGCTTTTCTCTTAGCTTCTGGTGTCCTGGCAATCCTTGGCATTCCATAGCTTGCTGCTGCAGAACTCCAATCACTGATTCTTTTGCCACACGGTATTCACCCTGTTTCTCTGGCTCCATGTGGCCATCACCCCTCTGCACCTCTCTCCTCTTCTTACAAAGACACCACCATGTCGGATTAGGAGTCCACCCTCTTCTAGTATGACCACAGCTTAGCTCATTATGTCTGCTATGAATGACCCTTTTTCCAGGTAAGATCACATTCTGAGGTAGTGCAACATTTCACTTGGGGAGACACAATCCAACCCATAATAAGACACTAGGGAAAGTCCTTTCTCATGAGGTAACATCATCATGGAGATCCCACCACCCTGTTCCCTTCTCATGTTGGACCTGTGGTGTCAGGATGTGCTGCTGGGGTTGGCAGCAAAAGAAGGTGGGAACATGGCATAGCTGAACCACTGTCCCCAAACTGCAGCTTCCTATTTCTGTACTTTTTATGAAGTGGGATAAGTGTGCAGATGTCACATCTTACTGGAGGTTCTGTTATAGTCTTAGTCCATGTCTGCTGCTATAAGAAAATTCCTGAGACTGGGTAACTTATTAAAAGCAGATATATATTTTCTCACAGTTCTGCAGTCTGGAAAATCAAGGCACCAGTGGTTCAGTGCCTGGTGGGGACTGCTCGCTGCTTCCAAGACGGCACTTTGTTACTGTGTTCTCACATGGTAGAAGGAATGGAAGGAGTGAAAGTGGATGAACTTCCTCCATCGAGCCCTTTCATGAGGACATCTAATCTATCTTTGAATCAGTAAGGATTCAATCACATCCTAAAGACCACACCTTATAATACTTTTGCTTTGGGGATTGAGTTTCCACATAAATTTTGGAGGGGATGCTGCCATTCAAAACATAGCAGTTAGTTATAATCAAACACATCTTAACTCATCTAGTGACCCCCAGTTTCTCTGGTGAGTCTAGGGAAATGTAAGAACCACAGGATTCAAGAGCTAGAAGAGAATTTTGAGAGTCTTCTAATCCAAACTCTTCACTAAATGAATGAGGAAACTGAGGCTCAGCAGGGGAAGGGGCTTACTTGGGGCCACACCACAAGTTAGGGACACTGTTGGGACCCATACTAGGTCCCCCAGGTCCCCAATATATCATCATGTTTCCCTGGTTTCTAGTCCTCTTTCTCAAGGGGAAAAGGGTGCTGTTTGAAAGGCAGGGCTCGCTGGGTGGGCTGCTGCTGAGCTGTCAGAGGGAAAGAAGTGAGTGGTGGCAAGGACGTAAGAAGGATTCCAAGGGGAGTTGTGCAGGAGCTTGCCATGCTGCAGAGCTGTGTTCAGCCTCAGGGACACACTTTTATTCTAATCACATGCTCCGTGCAGGGCTTGCTGCTCTGAATTATGCACCTCCAAAGGGCCTTTCATCTCACCAAGGGTTTGATGCCGGCCTACTGGGCTGCCTGTGCTGGGATAAGATTTAGCCTCCAGAGCAATTCAGGGCACGGAGGTAGGAGGAAGGCAGATGAAAACACCCGGGACCTCTCCTTTCCTGAGGACTCCACCTGCTCCCTTCCTTTCACCAGGGCTGGTGGGGTGGGGCAGCAAGGTTGGTGGGGAGAAAGGAGGAGACCCACCCTTCACCTCAGTCAGTCTGGGAGCCTGAAAAGAATCCACACAATTGCTTACCAGGAAAATTTCCAAGAGTGCAGAGAAATCTACCTTCATCAGCTTAATTGAATTAAGAACTGTTAAATGTGAAAAGCCTAGAAGTCTAGAACACTGAATGGAAGGTCCTGTTCCATCTCCTACTCTGTACCACTCATTTTGTAGGAGGGGAAACCAAGCCCCAAGAAAGTTGAAAGAGGCTCCCCGGGAGTCAGAGGGAGAGTCAGTGCCCTGAATGTCAGCCCCACCCCCTTTCTTCTGGAGGACAGCTGCTGCCTCTTGAGGTCAGTCAACAAATATGTTTGAGCCTGTGGTCAGCAGCTTCTGACATGAGCCCTCACCCTGCTTCCTGGTGTTCATGCCCTTGTGCAATCCCCACCCCGTACATGTGAGCAGAACCTGGAGTGCAACTAGCTTCTAACTGACAGAATATGACAAAAGTGATGGGATGTTACTTCCCAGACTAGATTACAAAAGACCATGACTTCTGTCCAACTTACACATACCTTCTCTCTTCTTGGCTCCTCTTCTCTTGAACTTGCTCGGTTGAAATGATCTTGAAGGACCCAAGTGACAAGAAACTAGGGGTCACTACCAGCCAATGGCCAGCAAGAAATCAAGACCCTCGGTTCAATGGCTGTGGAAAACCTGAGTCCTGCCAATGATCACAGAGAGTGAATTTGGAAGCAGATTCTTTCCAAGTTGAGCCTTCAGATGAGACCACAGTCCTGGATGACCTCTTGGTATAGGCTTGTGAGGGACCATGAGCAGTGGACCCACTTAATGCTGCACTGGATTCCTGACCCATAGAAACTGTGGGAAAATAAAAGTCTGTTGTTTTAAGCTGCTAAATTTTATTCTGTAGCAATAAATACCAACCCCTTACTTTAGGATAATATTGAGGATTATATGCCTAGCACATGTTAGGCAGTTTCAGAATGAGAAGCAATGGTTAATGTGGATATTTATAAGAATTTGTAGTTTGATGAGCTAAGAAAACATACGAAATAATAACTGACATTTTACTGTTTCCTTTGTTTCAGGATTGTGCTAAACTCTTTACATGTACTAATTTCTTTAATTTTCTTTTTTCTTTCTTTATTAAATCATAGCTGTGTACATTAATGTGATCATGGGGCACCATACACTAGTTTCATAGACCGTTTGTCACATTTTTATCACTCTGGTTAACATAGCCTTCCTGGCATTTTCTTAGTTATTGTGCTAAGACATTTACATTCTACATTTACTAAGTTTCACATATGCCCTTGTAAGATGCACCGCAGGTATAATTCCACCAATCACCCTCCCTCTGCCCATCTCCCCTCTTCCTCCTCTCCCCTCCTCTCCCTTTTCCCCTTCTCCCTATTCTTAGGTTGTAACTGGGTTATAGCTTTCATGTGAAAGCCATAAATTAGTTTCATAGTAGGGCTGAGTACATTGGATACTTTTTCTTCCATTCTTGAGATACTTTACTAAGAAGAATATGTTCCAGCTCC
>CAUYPK010118301.1:0-88569 GCA_963574355.1 Loris lydekkerianus
GTCATTGGTGCTATGGAGGGCGGTGAAGAATAATAGTTAGATTCTTGGTTAATGAGCTGGTGATATTGGACCTCGACCTGATTTAACTGCCTCTAACCTTTTTTTTGGGATACAGGGCCCAAAGGTGAAGGGTAAACAAGGGTAGCAGGGGAAGAAGGTAGGGTGAAAAACCATGTAGGCCCTAAGAACTTCAGAGAGTGTCACCATCTTCTTTAAAGTTCTAGAAACCTTGTACTCCTCTCATCTCAATTCAATGTAACTGTATCAAAAATATCCAGGAAAAGATAGTCCATAATCTACACAAAACATATTTGGGAAAGATAATTAAGCAACATAAAGCTAATATTAGATTTTTCTGAAACTCCTTTTAAGACTAAAAAATATGCATCTATGTATATAATGGCTTGGGTCTCAAAGAAATTTTTAAAAATTCAATTTTGGGAATGTTCCTTAGCAGAATATATGCCCACACTTCCTCAATGAACTATTAGCTCCTTTCCTCCATTGGTTTGGTATATTTCTTGAGATAATCTGGGCATATTCATTAAATTGGCTGATATACATGCCCTGTATTTTCTTGTTATTTTTTCCTTTGTGTCTGACCAGTATAAGATCATACAGTCTTCTATCAATTTTATATTTTGCCACCTCCTAGCAATTCTCTTTGATACATGGCAGAGAAGGACTATAGAACTTATGACTTATGTATAAGATGTGCAAGATACAATGAAATTTGTAGCACTTATAGCATTTCTGTGAAAGGCTCAAACATTTTACCAAAGGCCAAAAAGTTGATCTGTTGATGAGAAACAACAGATACATGTATTTTTTCTTCTTTAAAACAAATAACCTTTGTCCAGCCAAAGAAAGCATACTGATATGAATTCTCTAGAAAAAAAATAAAACAAAAATTGGTAAATTCTTAGCATAGGTGTGGAATTCAGATGTTCTCTAGAGTAAGTCTTCAGATCACTGAGCACACTAATCCGGCAATGTGCTAGAATTAACAAGATCCCTGACCTTGTTTGGGAGACGTTGAACCTAGTAACAGGCAATGGCTTCTGTTTCCTCATCTTCAAAATGAGGTTAGTGAAGAAGGAACACATATTTATTAAGCATTTACCATATGGTTACTTACTACTTTGCAAGGTAATTTCTTTCAATTCCTGATGTAACCTAATAAACAAACTATTGTCTTCATCATATAAATGAAGAAAGGCAGGCACAAAGGTGCAAGTAAATATATATCAAAAAAAAAAAAAAAAAAAAAAAAAGAAAGAAAGAAAAGAAAAAGAAAAAGGAGGAGAGAGCGACAGAGCAGACTTCAGGAGGAGTTCTACTTGCAAACAAAGTCACTTTCTTTCACCCCACTCTGCAGTTTCACACTATCCTAAGAGATCTTGAGAGATACCATACATGACAACAAATTGTATACAGTATTTCAAAGTGTTATACAAATACAGGGCCCAATAACATGGGGTTTTTAAAAAATAGGCATGGAGATTCAGGACTAACTCCTCCTTTTTATGAGTACTGTTTCCCCAATAGTAGATGATTAGTTGAAAGGAAGCCTTCATCTGACTTTCTATTTCTTTTGTACCATAAGCCTCACAGACTGAGAGCTCAATTAATGTTAATAACTAATTATATTATTCTGTTTCCACAAATCCATATTTAACCTCATGATCCATTCTATATAATTAAAAGCATCCAAAGTGAATACTGTATTGACTACAATCCTTTTAGAATATGACATTTTAGAAGAATATGTAGGGCATCTTTGCTAAAACTTGTATCTATATCTCATCAGTATTATCTGTTTCCTTTCTTTCATATTAGAGCTCACATTTCCTCCTTCAGTATTTCAAATGCCTGTGAGGCCAGATAGCCAGCTAGAAAGAGGAAAATTGAGATATTGAGATATTTCCTGATCTACCATACCTGAGGCTGATATTCTATAGATCAACAATTGTTAACTTGTCCATTATTTATATTTGACATTCTATGAAGCCAGTATCTTCCAAAATATAATTTAAATTAAAATAATACCTTTTAATTTTAAAGGCCAATAATTCTAAGAAATCCATGCTGGGGTGTCCAGCCTCTAGCCCGAGGGCCACATGCAAGTTATTTGAGGACAGTTTTGCTTATCTGTGGTGTCTGAAATTACAAAAAGTATGCACAGACATTTTATTTTGCTCATCAGCTTTTGTTTGTGTTTCTGTATTTAATGTGTGGCCCTCTTCTTCCAATGTGCAGCAGAAAAGAGAAAAGGTGGACACCCCTGTGTGCCCATTAATATATCTCTTTTAAGGGATATTTTCAACACTACCTTATCTTGAACAGGATATAAAAGATTAAAGTTACAAAATTATTAAATTCTAAGTCTGGGACCAAAGAGCTACATGTTATCTTATTATTGTAGGAAGTAGAAGAGAGAACATTGGGGATAAAAGAAAAGGCATCCTATTCACAGGAAAAACCGAGAGTGGGTTAGACAAGAACTAAGTGTGAAGAAACAAGGAATTCTGGTAAAGACAGTAAAGATCTCAAATCTCATTTTCTTGATGTGTTATTTCTTAGCACTTACAAATATTAATAAAATCTGGCCCTTTTGTTTGAAAACTTTACTAACCTCTGTAGACATCATCTTGCATACACAGTCGAATGAACTGGGTAAATAGCAAACACTGATAATGTGTTTAATGTTCCATTAAAGATTGCAGCCATTTTTGTCAATGCCTTCAACCTAAAAGGCCTTCCCTCCCCTCCTGCTCCCCCATATCAGAACAGAATCTGTTACCTGGAATGTCTGTGTGAATAGCACAGAGAAATCATTCCTGTCTAGGGTAGCCATAACGTTTTCCAAAGTACACACTGAAAGAGAGAAAGACTTTTGACTTCTAGTGTCTTATGTATCTATAAAACAAAATTGCTCAAAATGGTAGGTCTTGTATACTTGAAAAATTAAGAAATTTCCGAAAGAAACTGCATGGAATCTGTGATAGATCTCTGAACCTAACTTCTATCAAAGTGGAGGCCAGAAAACTTCCTTGAGATTATAACACACCAGGGTATCAAAAAACAATACAAAGAGAACAGGGACAAAATATTTCTCTGGACTTGACACAGCTAAGAGTTTCACCGATTCCCTTAGTAAAGAGGGATTAGAAATATTGCCCAAACAACTATGTTCATGACTAAATAAAAGTTTGAGCTATCAATCTAAACACATACACACACAAAGACGTTGACTATTTGATAAATTATGTGTCATTCAGACCATGGTTTAAGTTTATACATCAAGTAATACATTGTTGGCACAGTAATTCTAGATCAATGAAATTCTCCCAGGGCTGCTGTCTATACAAGTCCATGTTCTCCCAGTACACTAGGGTTTACATAAATAAAGCCTCAACCAGCTTTCAAAGATTTCAGTAAGGATTTTCCATACTATTGTTCCTATCAAATAAAATAATTTGGGGTCTAAAAATGTATTCCAAAATTGATATGAAGTGTGAGAATTATATACCCAACCTATAGATCTGTATGTAGCATTTTAAGATAATAATTAAAGATTCATACATCTGTCTCCTAAAAAAACAAACAAGACCAAAGCCAAAGCCAAATTTCTACAAAATGTTTACAACTTAATTTTACTCATGTTACTGCCCTTTTTTTTTTTTTTTTTGAGATGGAGTCTACTCAGGGTAGAGTGCTATGGTGTCACAGCTCACAGAAACCTGAAATTCTTGGGCTTAAGCAATTCTCTTGTCTTAGCCTTCCAAGTAGCTGGGGCTATAGGCACCCACCTCAAGGCCCAGCTGTTTTGGTTGTAGTTGTCATTGTTGTTTGGCAGGCTCAGGCCAGATTCAAACTGGATAGCTCTGGTGTATGTGGTTGGTGCCCTAGCCACTGAGCTACAGGGGCCGAGCCACATCATGTTACTGTCTTAATAAATCAAAGTACAACAAGAAATTTTGAAATTCACCACTATGAGAATCTTTATTAGGACTAAAGCCATAAATCAAATGCTAAAGAAGAAATGGCAGGCAAGAATTTGTTCTTTCCAGCTTAACATCTGTTGCTCAGTGGCTAGGGCACCAGCCACATACACCAGAGCTGGCCAGTTCAAATCCAGCTCCGGCCTGCCAAACAGTGACAACTACAACTAAGACATAGCCAGGCCTTGTGGCGGGCGCCTATAGTCCCAGCTACTTGGGAGGCTGAGGCAAGAGAATTGCTTAAGCCCAAGAGTTTGAGGTTGCTGTGAGCTGTGATGTTACAGCACTCTACTGAGGGTGGAAAAAAAATAGAATTTGTATTTCCTCACACAATTCTCTTTACCCAAAATATATCTCCTTACAACTCAATTAATCACTCACACTTACATATGAAAAACAAAACACAACTATAGCCTAGGAGGAAAGAGGGAAGAGGAGGGAGAGGGGAGGGGAGGAGGGTGGGTTGACAGAGGGAGGGACAGTAGGGGGACCACACCTATGGAGCACATTGCAAGTACAAGTTGGATCTATCAGGTATAGAACACAAATGTCTGAATGCTGTAAATGAGGTGAAAGCTATATTGATTAGTAGGATATAAGCACTTCAATTTGTACAAATAATCAACACATTGAATCCTGTAATGTCATAAATGTCTTTATGATTTATGTACAAATGACTTAATAAAAGAAAAAAAATAGAAAAACTAGCTAGGCATTGTGGCAGGTGCGGTAGTCCCAGCTACTTGGGAGGCTGAGGACAGAGGATTGCTCAAGCCTAAGAATTTGAGGTTGCTATGAGCTACAATGACACCATAGCACTCTATCCAGAACGACAGAGAGACTCTGTCTCAAGAAAATGAATAAACAAATATAAATAAATAAACAAAGCTGGAGATTGGAGAAAAAGCACTTAGGAGAAATTATACTTTTCCTTTTAGATTTGACCCCCATGACAGCTTAGGAAGATAGCTTAGGAAGATAGGCCTAAACTCACGTTTCTCAGAACAATGGGACTCACTGAACCAGTCTGGACCGGGAAGTATGAACAAAGAATGCTAAGTTTACATTATTGGGTGTTTAGTATTCTGTTTTGTTTGCTTGTTTATTTGCTTGCTTTTTACTCGTTTTAGCTTTGGTTTACTAGTTTAATGTTGTTGTTTTTTACCATCCTTGCTACTAATATCTAAGTCAGAAGAGCAATAGAGCAAACATTTCATGACAGTGTACCATTATTAAATTCTCATTAACCAAAGGTAGTATATTCATTTTTAAGATCTGATCAACAAAAAATTAAAAATTAGAGTAAAATACATACCGTGAGTTTCAATTCTAATCCTTTGGTAAACAGATTTTAAGATCACGGCCCCATGACCTCTGCCTTCTGGTGTCCATATCCTTGTGAATTCTCTCCTCTTCAATGTGGACAAGACCTGTGCACTGCTTCTTATCAAAAGCATATAGCAAAGGTGGCATGATTTCACTTCTGTGATTGTTACATTGTCTAAGACTCAATCATCTTTTTTAACTAAATCATAACTGGGTACAATTATGGAGTATAATATGCTGATTTAATATACAATGTAGACTGCTTAAATCAGACTGACTTGCTAGCAGACTAGCTGGATCTTCTATTTTTCCCCCTTATTGGCCTTAAAAAAGCAAGCTGCTGTGACATTTAAAATCCTGAAGAACCGAATGTTGCCAAAGTAGTGAGTCTTTCCTTTGGAGAGCCTCTAGATGAGAACTCAGTCTCAAACAACACCTTCCTTCCTGCCCGTCATACCTAAGCAAGAGGACCCAGCTAAGCTATGCCTAGACTTCTGACCTACCAAAACTCTGAATAAGTGAATGTGTGTTGTTTTAAATCACTAACTCTGCGGTAATTTAATTGCACAATCAAAAAATAGATTTAAAATACAAATGCCAACCTTATATGTCATTACAACATTGTTTTTCTTGTTACTCTCACTTCAAGTTCCTGAGCTCACTTGGAACTTCATTTGAAACACCAAAGTCTGGTCACTTTTTATGGGGTTGTAATGTCTGACCTTTCCTTTGCATATGATCTTTCCTCACTGAGCCCTCATCACTTCTGAGCTATCTAACAGCACATTAACTAATCTGTAAGCTTCATTTATTGAACAAAATCTTAGGTAGCTCAATGTTTGTGCCATGTGGTGGAATGTTCAATAAACATTGTATGAACTGTTGTCAGGGTATCTTACAAGAAGGACAGACTAATCAAGAAAAATAATCAAAGGCAAACTCTTATCAAACAGGTTGTCTGACTTTGCATTTCAGTTAATTTTCAATTAATCAAAAAATTAATCCATTAAAGTTAGCCATGATGAGTCAAATTTCTTTTTATTTAGCCAAGAAAAATAAAATAAAACTCTCTTTCTATACAAATATAGTATATTTTAAGATAAAAAAAGTAAAGATTTAAACACTGTTTGCTTAACACTAAGACACACAGAAACTAATAGTCCTTCCTTGATAGGGATATTGTGAGAATAAATGAAAGACTATACTTAAAACCCTGGGAACACCACATACTAAGCATTCAATAAATTATAGTAAATATTATTTGCATTCTTATTTAAATTTTCACCATAAGCAAGCATTATTTTTCAAATAAACAATAAAAATTAGTTAAAATAAGAAGGAAAAATGTCTCAATGTAAATGAGAGTCCTTTCAAAAAAAGATATTTGGTAATTTAGTATAGAAATACATATGCAGAGAAATTATGTAAGGAACTGCTGTAATTTAGGCACAGGAACTCTGACCTTCAGCATGAAAACAAAACCTCAGTTTTAAGATACATTGAAGAGACTGATTAGATAGAAATATGATAATTGATTGGATGTGAATTGTAGATAAAAGAAGCTTCAAGAATGACCTGTATAATCAGTGGGATAAGTAGTTCATTACTGACATTGACCAAAGTTCAAAGTACAGGGAAAGAGGTATATCTATATCAGATGGCAATAACCAATAGGCAGTGGAAAGATTTCTCTGTCTCCAGATTGAACACCTTAAGGCAGGGACCTTATCTAACTCATTTTGTCATGTTTCTTCAAATACAGGCCTATACACTAGAAAGTATTCAGTGAAGATTTTAATTCAATTGACAGTTCTATTTTGGAAGGCCTGAGAAGAAAAGACACAAGTATTAAAATGACTGTTCTTTTTTTTTTTTTTTAGTCAAAATTCAGCTGAGATCAGACATATTCACAAATGTTTACTGCCTTACTAGTTAAGAACAGAAACAGTGAGAGTTGTGAAAGTTCTTGAAAGAATTTTTAAAATAATTTAATATAATTTTTATTTCTATTTTAAAAGTCCTTGAATCAACTATTTAGCTTACTTCCGTTCATCTGTCACTTAAAATAGACTGAACTACCCAATATTTTGAAACCCTTCCAAATGAAATCTCTAAGTTCTGTCAGGTCCTTTCCCTGTTCGTAGATTGCTTTGTGTAATTCACATTACATCTTTGAAATCCAATTTCTGGATAAAGCCTGTGATCAGACTCCATAATCCATAGCCCACATTAACCAGACTCTTTAATATGGCTTTCAGTCAGAATTATTTGATCTCTTTAACTTTAAGCTTCTGAAGATAGGCACAGGGATCCAATCTTTCTTTCTTAAGCTGTCAATTGTCATTTAAATATAAGAACTTTTTTTAGCAGTCATTATCAAACTTTGAATATAGAAAATTCCCTGAACTACTCTCTCACCTAAAAAAAAGAAAATCCTAATTGCATATCTCAGACCATTTCTAAAAAGAAACTTCCCCAATTTCACTGCCATGCTCCCTGCAGAAATTTTGGGGGGGATGTGATACTTTAGAGTCAGAAGAAAATATCTACATTCAGAAATCTGCTCCTATTAAAAATCTCCTCAATATAAATAAAGTCAGACAAATTTAGTCAATACAGCCTGATTTTGAATGTATATTTCCCTAAAATAGTAAACCCTTTAGTTCCTGAATAAGCATTTTTTTTAAGATCACAAAAGGAAGTCGGGTTAAATTAGCCTAGTTGCTACAATGAATTAGCATTTCTTAACATTTATTTCTAAATATTGAAAAATAAGGTTTGTAACTTTTTTTTGAGATAGAGTCTTACTTGGTCACTCTCAGTAGAGTGCAGTGGTGTCTTAGCTCACAGAAACCTCAAATTCTTGGATTCAAGTGATCCTCCTGCCTCAGCCTCCCAAGTAGCTGGGACAACAGGTGTCCTCCACAATGCCTGGCTATTTTTAGAGACGGGGTCTCTCTCTGGCTCAGGCTGTTCTCAAACCTGTGAGCTCAGGCAATCCACCCACCTTGGCCTCCCAGAGTTACAGGCATGAGCCACTGTACCTGGAAATTTATAACATTTTTAAGTAGTATCCTGAATTACCTGTGTCTTTTTGTCTTAGACATTTTTCTATTTCAGAATGACAAAATGACATTCATTAGAAGATGAAAGAACTAAGAAATTTTCAGCTCAAAATATGACTTTCTGTTATAAAGAATATTTTGAATCGAAGGCCATTCAAGGTCAAGAGAGCTGGACTGACCCCATCAGAGGATCACAGGGGACAATTGACTCCCTGCCCCCTTCCTATAATCTCAAATGATTTCAGAAATGAGGGTCAGGAATGTGGGTGGACCTGGCCCAAATCATTTTGGTCATAAATACCTGTTCCCCCAGTTAATCTACAAGTCAATTTATTTCTTCCCCATCCATTTTTTTCTCCTTAGTAACCTCTCTAGCAACCAGTTATGCCCTATACCTTTCAATTTTCCCCCTCTCCTCTAAAAGGCCTACACAAAGATATCTGAACTCCTTTGAAAAAATGGGTTATCACTCTGATTTCTCCCTGTGCATATGATAAACAAATATTTTTTTCTTATTAATCTGCCTTACTTGTAAGTTGATCTTTCTCCAAACTTTGAAGGGAAAGGGGACGTTTCCCTGTGCCCTTACAAAGACATTCTACAGAGCTTTCCAGCTAGTCTAGATTTCCAAGTTGAGATAGGGAGTCAGATTTTTTCACATTTTCTTGCTTGCTGGAATCATCTATAAAATCCAAGCACATGGCATTTATTGAGTTCTGTGCCATGCACCAAGAACAAATACAATGGAAGGCAATTGTCACTGCTTTCCAAGGCAAATGGGTTTTCACCCACTAATGCAGCTCAAATAGCCTTTTGAGACAGAACTACAGAGAACCCATCACGGAAGCTTTCTTACCAATAGCATCTCATCTTGGACAAAACTGGGTGATCTTTCCATGTGCTTTTAATCCTAGTTGTCCAGGTATTTGTGGATAGAGCTTAAAGTTATTCTTTGTGAAAATCAATTAATGAGTTGCTTCCGCCCACTTTCTTTGTGGTTCTTCCCTTCTCCTTTCACACATGTTCAATCAGCTTTGCCTCTCTTAATATTAATAAATAATCGAAGTTATTAACCCAACTTGGCTTTTGCTTATTTTTCAAAAAATGCCAAATATTCCATGTTAAACCTTTGTATGAGCTATTTATATTCCTCCAACAATTCTACCTGTAATCTGTCAGTATTTTTTAAAAACACACATTTCAGACTACCCCAACCCAATTCACAGTAACCTACCAATCTCCCATTCTATTTTAATGTTACAAATAGTCTTTATAACTGATAAGTTCATTGTTTATTAGGAGAACACAAGCTGAAAGCAGGGACTTCCTCTGCCTTCTTCATTTGTTCATCCCATATCCAAATCCTTGTAGAACAGTGCCTAATGTATATTAGGTACTCAATATTTGTAGGATGGATATTATATATATAATTATATATTATATATATAATTATAATAATATATAATATATAATAGTATGAATATTATATGAATATGAATATTTTGTAGGATGAATATTATATATAATTATATATTATATATAATAATATATATTATATTATGTTATATATAATTATATTATATAATATATTATTTAATATGTTAATATATATAATATATTATAATAATATATAATATATAATATTCATCCTACAAATATATATACACATATAAATATATATAATTAGGTACTCAATATTTGTAGGATGGATACTATATATATAATTATATATTATATATAATTATAATAATATATAATATATATTATGAATATTATATGAATATGAATATTTTGTAGGATGATTATATATATAATTATATATTATATATAAATAATTATATATAATTAATATATAATATATATAATTATATATATGTTATAATTATATATAATTATAACAATATATAATATATAATATTCATACTACAAATATATATACACATATAAATATATATAATTGCAGAAATAGTCTTCATTGTGGGCCACTGAAACAATATATACTTATGTTTGAATAATGGGACCTTACTTCTGACCTTCGGCGTGGCCAAAATTCAGACTATATCTTATAGCTGCCAAAGATTAGTAAACAGTATTGAAACAACAACAAATCTGCCACAAGATAACTGGCCTTTTGCCATTGTGAGCATCAGCATTTGCTCAATCTTCAGAAACAGAACAATTTTCTGACCAGCATGTGAGTTTAAGAAAGGCTGTCAACTTGATTACTGGAAAATATCCCCTGAACTGTATAAAATTCTGCTCCTGCAGCTAAAGTGGCCTGGCTGTTTCCTCGCCAGCAGCCAATGCCAGGCAACCTTTCACCTCACCAGAGAGGCGGCCAGCTGGGGAGGCTGCAGCATGCTTTGAAAACCACATAAAGTGTAAAAGATGGAAAGATGAGGTATTCTGTTTTAAAATGGGGAGGAAATTCAACCATGCCCCTGAAACACCTAAAATGGTTTTTCAATCTGAAGACTGAACAGGGAAGCACTTAGTTGGAGATGTAGAAATTCCAAATGGGATAAAAAACAAACAAACAAACAAACAAAAAAGGAGGATAGAGAGTAATTGAATATGCCTTTATGAAAAGCTTATCTATACCCTTACGGCTTCCTAGGCATCCTGACGGTTTGGGATGATCAGTATTTATAGCATACCACACCAGGGTGCCCATGTTCCCCAGTAGGGGCGATTAATATGTTATATCAACACCTATGACAAGACACATTTTATTTCTGTCAACAAACAAAAAGATTTCTACTTTCTCTGTCAGCTGAATACCAAAGCCTTTTATTTTGCACAATAAGCCATCTATTGCTGGAGCTGAGAGATAGATGCTGAACTGCAGTCAATTCCTTAAATAGATTTCTTCAACTGGCAGGTGGCCTGTATCAGAAATAAGGAATTCTCCTTTTGGTGGGGATAGGCAGGCATGGTGCTGAGGGTCCTAGGGAAGACTTGTTCACTATCGTTTTCAATGCAGGTATTTAGTATCCCTGAGCTGGTTACAATGTGGGAACAAGGCAGGGTTCTGTCTTCAAGGAACTCTCAAATAACACAAATAAATATGACAGCACAACTGCGGGTCAGTTTATTTTTAAGCACTGCTTTCTCTTCATGTTAAAAAAAAAAAAAAAAAAAAACTCTTAGAGGTACTCTGCAAGTGTTAATTTCTAGAGTTACAATGAGGTGGTAAAATGGATTCCTGTGAGTCCCATTTTCAAAAATAAATGAGCTTTTGTAACTTATTTGGAACTATTTCTTATATCAGAGAGGAGCATGGTTTTATTTTTTATAGTGTTGGAACAAGCTTACTGAAGAGTAAATGTTGGTGACCCAGGGCTGTGGAAAATGCTGGCAGGTGCTGCTAAAGGTTTTTCCTGTAAAATTAAGCATTCTGAAGGGGAAGTGTGGCTAAGATTATCCTGCTCATGGCTGCTCAGCCCAGCAGAAGGCAGCATCACCACTTCTCCAAATGAGCAGGCCCTAGGCAACACATTTTTGGTATCTACTTCATTTTTTTTTTTTTTTTAACCACTAAAGCTAATAAAAGGATAAAGCCATCGGCGCAGTAGACATCAACATAATATTCATGCAGTTAATGGGAGCAGGTGGCCGCAGCACACAGGTGCCAACCCCAAAGTGAATTCTCGCCCCTATTTGCCATGTGATTTCTGCAATCTGATTAGAAAATGGTGCTGGTAATGCTAGGCACACATTCATTCAGAACATATCTGTTCTCAGTGCTTTGTCTATGCTATGCCATGTAAATATCATAATCACCCCAGCAAGTGAATTTCTTTTTATTGTGCCCAATTTAGAGACAAAGGAACAAAGTTTTATTTAATTAATTTACCCACCATCTCACAAAGAGAAAGTGGTGTTGTAGGAAGTTAAAAACAGATTTCTATGATTCTAAAGTCTTTTCGTCTGATAGAGCAGATTATTATCCCCCAAACCAAGCTTATGCTGTTCAATAATTTATTCTGAGCATCTACTATTTTCTCAACATTATTCTATGTGCCTCAAGAAAAATAGTACCCTGGCAATGTTTGACTTTGCCCTCGGTTGTTTACAATCTTAAGAGATAAGACAAATAAGCATGAGTAAAACATACAGTGAATAATTCAAGAGATAATAATTAAATGCTGATAAATGAAGTCACAGGCCAGCCTGATCTCACATACAGAGCCATAGATTTGAAGTAAGAAACAGGTTTTTAATGTTTGCAAACATAGTTCTATCACTTGGACAAATTACTAAACTTTGACATAGGCATTCTGAGAAGGTTGTATATAAAAACAAAGAGCTATCTCACCAGTGTCTTTTCCAAATATCAGGGTACACACAGTACTGCTTAGATTCACCTTGGAGAGACCATCACGTTAAAGATAAACTTGGGACAAAGTGTGCCTTCGTGCCAAGAGGATTCTAAGGCCTCCTAGAGGAATAGTAGCCAAGGCCCTGGTGCCCTGTAGGCTGCAGGAAAGTCACTAGGGAGAGCAACAGTAGAAGCCAGGGAGATGTGGGGAGCAGCAGTGGGATTCAGGAAGCTGAGAGAGGAAGTGGGAACCAACCAAGCGAACAGGGTCAGAGCAAAGGAAGCACTTGGGAAAGTGCTACCAGGACCACACTAACCATTGCAGGGTTAGAAGCAAGAGAACAAATAGAATCAACAGAAAATACATCTAAATAGTTAACAGTTATAAACAGAACTACCAGATATTCTAGCCTCCAAGGTTCACAAGATCCCAGCTTGAAAGTGGTTGACCACCGTTGGCCAGTGGCTGCACTCATCTCCTTCCTCTTCCTGCCCAGGCTCTGCCCAGTCCTTTGGAGGCCTCTCAGATGCAGTATGCATTCCCCAGCCTAAGTGCCTAAGTTTCTTTATAAACCCCACAACAAATTCCCCTTCGTTACCCTTCAGACCTAGTGGTGTGCTTTGTGACAGTGATCTTCCCTCAGAAGGACATATTTAAGTAGGTAAAAGCCAACAAGAGGGTGCTGCATTTATAGCAGTCAGAATCCTGCAGGGAGGGTAAATTATGACTACAAAAAGTTAGGCATTTACAGATATCTTTCTAAACTGAAGGAAAGGTGAGAAGTTGTCAAAGTAAATATTAATTGTGCCATGGGTTGTTATATCTTTGGCATTTAGCATAAATATTTTTGAGGAAATACACATAACACAAAGTCCCCCCTACACCTAAAATATAACTCAAGATACCCATACTTAACATGATAAATAAACATTTGCTAAATATCTTCATAGATAGCAAAGCCATGTACTAAAGCCAAAAGCCATTTGAAATTTTCTACATCAAATCAGAATAAATGAGTGAATAAATACAAATTTAAAAGAAAAATGGCGTTCTTGTCATTTATCACTATTGCATTGCAAGTGACCAAACAAGCAAGGTCAAGTCAATAATCAAAAAACTGATCTTTGACAAAGCAGACAAGGCACACTGAGGAAAAGAAGCCCTATTTAATAAAAGGTGTGGGGAAAATTGAACACATGCTGAAGAATGAAACAGGACCCCTATCTCTTACCACTCACAACAATTAATTCAACATGGATAAAAGATTTAAATGTAAGGCACAAAATCAATATTCTAGAAGGATGTGAAGGAAAAATTCTTCTAGAGTCAGTCTAGGCAATAATTTATGACTAAGACTAAGACTCCAAAGGCAATTATAGAAACAAAAATAAATAAATGTGGATTGATTAAATTAAGATGATTCTGCACAACTAAGTAAATAATCAACAAAGCAAACAGATAACTCATAGAAGACAATAATCTCAAACTAAGTGTCCAATAAAAGGGTTAATATCCATAATCTACAAAGAACTCAACCAAATCAGCAAGAAAAGAAACTGCATCAAAAATTGGGCAAAAGATATGAACAGAAGTTTTTCAGAAAGAAGATAGACAAATGGCAAAAAAAAGTGAAAAATGCTCAACATCACAAGGAAATGCAAATTAAAACCACAATGACATATCACCCTACTCCTATGACAATGGCTTTCATTAAAAAGTCCAAAACCACTGGTGCTAGCATGAATGCAGGGAGAAAGGAGTGCTTATACACTATGGAAGTAACTGCATATTAGTACAACTTTTGTGGAGAACATCCTGAGATTTCTCAAAGGACTAAAAGTAGACTTACCATTTGATTTAGTAAGCCCACTAATGGGAATCTAACCAAAAGAAAAGAAGTCATTTTATCAAACAACACCTACACTTGAATGCAATTCATAACTGCAAAGATCTGAAATCAAATATCAACCCAAGTGTCCATCAATTCATTACTGGGATAAATAAACACACACACTGTGGAGTAATACTCAGGGCATAAAAAAATGATGACTTAATTAATGCCTTTCCTTTTGCAATAATTTGGAAGATTTGGAGACTACTATCCTAAGCAAAGTGTCTCAAGAATGGAAAAACAAATACACATGTACTCTCTAATAAATTGGAACTGTCTGATAGACATACAGGTACACAGAGGGAAGTAAAAGTTATTGGAAATCAAGAGAAGGAAAAGGGCAAAACCCCACAACAGATACAATGAGAAGTATTTGGGTGATAGGTACATTTAGAGCCCTGACTTAAAACTTGTAACTAAAACAGTTCTACCCCCTTGCTACTTTGAAATAAAAAAAATACTCATGGCCCAAGCCAGAATTCAAAGATAAAATTTAAAAATAAAAATCTTCCTAGTTGTCCATGGAATTAGAGATAATTCTTTGGGCAATGGATTTTCAAGATGAGCAACCTTTGCAAGTGTAGGTAAAGCCAAGGGATCAGTATATATAAGGAATGTATTAGATTTATATAGCATTGAAGCAACTCATGATAAAAAAAGAAAACATGAATTTTATGTAAACTACAGGGTTCTATAAATGTTATGGTTTGTCAGATGTATTAGAGTTACTAGGTTTTCCAATGCATAGTGGGAAGAATCTTCTGTGATATTTAGTTAATAATACCAATCTTTGCTGTAACTCATTAAAAAAAGATACAATGGAGACCGTTTTATTTTTCTTGTACTTAAAAAAAATCAGATCCTCTCTCTTAAAAACTTGTTCTACCTTATGTTAGAAAGAACAGTCTGTAAGTAGATTTCTTTTTCCCTTATATTAGTTTAAAATGCAATTTTACTGAGATTCCAGCTCACTAGGATTTCAAATGAGACACCCAAGGAAACCAACAGGTTCTTTCATATCCCCAAGTGACCTCTCTCAGAAACATTCTTTGTCATCAAGAACCCTGACTTAAGGAAGCCATGGAAAAGTCTGGGTGGCAGGTGATGTTCTCAGCAAAAACTGATGGGGGTAATTCTCTGGCCATCCTGTTCATATTCAAAATAAACCACCATCTTTCCATCTTATATTGGGATTTCCCAATAACTTAACAAGAAATTAAGTATAAATACTGCTTAGAAATCTGGTTTACTCCAACCTGAAAAATTTTAGCTTAACTGGTCACCTGTTGGACTCCTGAGCTTCCCTGTACCTACTTCATGTCTAGTTTCACTGTGTACTCTCCATCTCATGTTAACATATAACTGAATTAATAACAGTGCTTTTTGGCCAAGAACTTTTAAAATTTATTTTCGACTACTACCTACTAAAGCAGTTTTTAAAAAAGGTTGTTTCTGTCAGTTACCACTAGATGGAAGTACAAATTTTGAAGTGCTGGATAAATGTTCCTTGTTTGCATTCCCTGAAAGGTATTGGTACAAAATAACACGTATTATTATCATGTTCTCACATGATTACACATTCTACTGCCTTGTATAAGGCTGAATCCATGTAGTTTTAACTTATGTTAAGAAATACACACACACTTAAGAATAGTGGCAGGTCTAAACTTATGCATTTCTATAGAAAATGTATGATTTATGTAAAGATTACACAATTGTTGCTAACAAAGTCAGAAAAGTCATTGCATAGACTTTATTTGGTATGCATTCAATACTTGAAAAAATGTAATAATGATAGTTGAAATTAAGACTGAAGTATAGGAAACATCTAGGCAAAAGTGGAAGATGCTTTTGTTGAAAGCCCTTATTTCTCTTTTTTGCTCCTCTTCCTTGTTCCTTTCCACCCCTACTTCTTACCCAAATCTGCTTTCAAAATGCATCTGTCAATATTATTCACCGCTGAAATGTAAATGATTAACCATGTGTTGTATGCTGTCTCACGCAGAGAAATTATTTTTAAATAGGGCTGATAATATTCAGTTTAAGTTAAGTCTTTAACAAAGGCATTTTAAGTAGAAGCAAATTAGTGGAAAGAACCTGAATAGTTTTCTCTTAATCCCTGAAATCACTCACCCAGGAGGAAGACCAGCCCATACTGAAATGCAGGAAGGTTCTGATTGATTTTCTTCTTCTTCTTCACAGTGACATTTGATGCAATGCAGAGAGATTGTTTCTAGGCTTCTGATGGCTTGGGGAAGGGTAGTTATCTGCATGATTTCTCAGCATGGGATGGCAGCAAGCAAAAGAAATGTACTGATTGCCCTGGTCAGGAAAGGAAGTAGGTGAGTCCCTGGCACCTATGCATTTTGCTCTATGAAGGAAAAAAACTAAAATAAGGCAGGGACCATGAATGGAGGAAATGGGGAATGCAAATGGAAGGAAGACCAATATCATTCATGGATCTTACCTATGCACATCTCTCTCCATCCCCCAAAGTCTTAAGCTATAAATAAACAGAAATGCACATTATGAGGAGTTGGAATGAAAAAATGAGGCATTATCTAAGAAATCTTCACATCTACTTCCAAAAACTTGGAGTGTTTTTCTTCTAATCCCATCTTATCACACAGGAATTATTACTAAGTTTCTAGAGAAAGAGCTTTATAAAAGTTGTTTTCATTGCAGTATATGAAAAATTGAAGTTTTGTCAAATTTACCTCTTACAAATTTCTGCCACTCTGATTCACAAAGGGGAAGACTTTTAATTTAAGTACATGTCTGCTAATATCACTGATTAGAAATACTTTGGGAAGAAGAAAAGGAGAAAGGTGGGATCCCGCTGATCATTTCCCCATTTGTTAGGAGAGCGTAAAGGCCTACTCACGGAGTTCAGTATAGCACCAGCCTATTGCAGTCATAATGCAATTGTTGACTATAATTTTTATTATTGCTTTATTAATTATTACTGATATAACTTGCCTCCTCTCTTGGAGCAAATGTCTCACAAAATAAACAAACTTTTATGAAACAAGTAAATTAATTATTCTTCACCTGAGATTTTCAGATCCATATGAACATCAGTGTCATGTTGGTCACGTGAATGAGTCTGGGTTTATGGAAGCACTGTAGTATACGTATAACTTCTATGCCATCTATGATACCAGGGGAAAGGGACAACTTAGTGAACTTTTCTAGAATACCGTATATACTCGAGTATAAGCCGACCCGAGGATAAGCCAACCCCCTTAATTTTACCCTAAAAACTGGGAAAACTTAGTGACTCAAGTATAAGCCGAGGTGGAAAATGCAGCAGCCACTGGTAAATTTCAAAAATAAAAATATACCCAAAACAATTACAATAATTGAGGAATCAGTAGGTTAAATGCTTTTCCATATTTATTGCTAAAGAAAAACTGTAAACTAGCAACAACTTTAAAACTTTAAATAAAGTGCAGAAAACCGTAGCTTAACAGGTAATCAAGCTAAATCACAAAGGTTAAAATCCTTCAAAACTGGATTCCTCCTCATCATCATCTGTATGTCCAAACAAAGCTTCAGCTGTATATGATGTGAGGGTATCAGCATAGACACTGTCATCATCACTGAGTTATACATTTAAATACATGATTACATTTACAATACCACATTAGCCCATAGTATTCAATGGCAACTTTAATAAAGCGAATAAACCATTTAAGACAGTAAAGCATTGTAAATAAATGGTTAAAAATCCTGAATCCTTATACTCCAAAACCTGCCTTAAATGGGGTTTTCACTTAATTAAATGTGCCATTAAATATTGTGGGTTAAATAGTTCAGTGGAATACAGTTTAGCTCAGCCGCGACTTGTGGACTGAGCTGAAGCACCACCCCCTTAAGCAGAGGGCAGAAGACGACTGGAGACTACGTGCATTTGATTAGGTGGCCTCACCGAATCAAATAACCTGTATGACCCAAGTATAAGCCGAGTTTGGGGTTTTCGGCACAAAAACTTGGCTTATACTCAAGTATATAGGTACTTGCTAAAGTGGGAAGATCCTTAAGCAAGGAATTTGAGGCTACAGTGAGCTGTAATAGTGCTACAACTTCAGCCTGGCAAACAGAGTGAGACGGTATCACTTAAAAAAAAAAAACCTGTGTAAATAGGTCCTGCAAGCAATAGCAAGGCCTCTGTTGAGTGCCTCAAAGTGCTCTCCCACAAGTTACAGCAGCACAAGAATAAGAAGTTGCATGAGGGGAGATGAGAGGTAAAGGGCAAAGAGAAAACTGCTCACTAAGTAAATATCAACAGCAAGCAGATCTGTGTCAGCCATGACACCCAGAGTCATGAGTCCCTAGGTCAGGTGCACATGAAACCTCATCAGATGGACAGCCCCAAGCTACTAAACCACTAGACCTAGCTTCCCTGGTTTTAAAGGATTTCTACTAGCCATACATGTACCTAGTAAAAACCTAAGGCACCTCAGGATTCTGCTAAGGAAGAGAGTGGGTCTTGGAAATGAACCTGGATTCCAAAATTGTGAATGTTAGACATTTTTCCTAGATGTTAATCTTCTGAGGATGTACGGACCAGGAAACTTGATTTTAATAGGCAAGGTAATTTATAAATAGGCAAACTATTTTCTGATGAAATCCACAGCACAGATATACATATTATATTTTTAAAGGTCCTACAGACATCATTTTTGTTAACTTTAGGCAAACCTATTTGTTAGACAATTACAGTGTATAGCTTTATAAAGCAAAGTAAATAACACTAACATAGTTTGCCATTTTCTGTCTGCAGGTAATACTCTATTGTAATTTATTAACTAGGGCATTAGTTAAATTAAGAAATATTAATCACTAACGAGGAGATTTTTTTAAATGTTAGCCAAATTTAAGGAACTTTTCAATATTAAGACAAAATATTCTCCATCAGGATAAGCAATATCCTGTGGCTCAAGGAGCAGGGCGCCAGCCCCATATGCTGAGGGCGGCAGGTTCGAGGCCCAGCCCTGGCCAAAAACTGCAAAAAAAAAAAAAAAGAAAAAAAAAAAAAAAGGGGAGGTGCCTGTGGCTCAGGATAAGCAATATCCCTTAGTTTTATCACCTATTAGTGAGAATATTACAGAAGGGGAAAAAAGGGCAAGCATTTGAATGTTTGTCTTGACCAAAATTCTTTCCTTCTTTCTTTTTTTTTTTGATAAGAGTCTCAAGCTATCACCCTGGGTAGAGTGCCGTGGCATCACAGCTCACAGCAACCTCAAACTCTTGGACTCAAGCAATTCTCTTGCCCTAGCTGGGACTACAGGTGCCCAACATAACGCCCTGCTATTTTTTTTGTTGCAGTTGTCCTTGTTTTAGTTGGCCTGGGCCAGGTTCGAACCCACCAGCCTTGGTGTATGTGGCCGGCGCCCTACACACTTAGCTATAGGCGCCGCCTTGACCAAAATTCTTAAGATGAAATCCTACTCTCCTAACCCAAGGAGACAGTATTAGGAAGCAGGGCCATGGGAGATAATTAGGTCAGGAGATTTTGTGTCTGGGACTGTGCCCTCTGAGACCCAGAGAGCTAGTAATTGTTGCCTTCTTCTCCGTGAGGATACAGCAAGAAAAGGAAGCAGACCCTCAGTAGATTCAGTAGATACAGAACCTACCTGTGCCTTAATCTTGAACTTTCCAGCCCCCAGAACTGTAGAAAATAAGCCACTCAACTTATGAATGGCTATAAGCCACTCAACTTATGGTATTTTGTTATAACAACCCGAAGAGGCTAAGCCAAAGGAAAAGGAGATGTGGTAAAAATTAAGGATATAATTGTGCCGATCACAATGAGGAATCACTTAACACCACTGAGAATGGCCTTTATCAAAAAAACCCCCAACAACAGATGCTAGTATAGATCAGGAGAGAGAAAACTTATACTTGTTAGTGGGATGGCAAAGTAGTACAATTATGAAAAGTTGTATAAAGATACCTCAAAGAACTTAAAGTAGACCTACCATTGATACAGCAATACCACCATTGAGCACTCACCTTGAGGAAAAAAAGTCACTTTATCAAAAAGAATGTTTACTGCAGCACAATTCATAATCGTAAAGCTGTGGAACCGACCCAAGTGCCCATTAATACATGAGTTTAGAAAAATACTTTTTGCAACAACATGAATGGAGCTGGAGACTATTTTTCTAAGTGAAGTTTTCCAAGAATGGAAAACAAACACTGCAGGTACTCACTATTAAATGGGAACTGATTGATCAACACCCATGTGCATATCTGGTAGTAAAACTCAATGGAAAGCAAGAAGGTGGGAGGGCAGGAAGGAAGGGGTAAATTCATACCTAGTAAGTACAATGCAGACTCAAATTGTACAAAAGCAATTCACATAACCAAAGTATATTATAAAATAAAAATAAACAAAAATAAAAGTGCATTAATGGATTGTTATTAAAAAAAGATATGGGACTGGGTGGAGCCTGTGACTCAGTGGGTGGGGCACTGGCCCCATATACCCAGGGTGGCGGGTTCAAACCCAGCCCCGGCCAAACTGCAACAAAAAAAATAGCCGGGCATTGTGGCAGAGGCCTGTAGTCCCAGTTACTCGGGAGGCTGAGGCAAGAGAATCATCTAAGCTCCAGGAGTTGGAGGTTGCTGTGAGCTGTGTGACGCCACAGCACTCTATGGAAGGGGATAAAGTGAGACTGCCTCTACAAAAAAGAAAAAAGACAAGATATGGGACTAATAAAAAATATAGATAAAGTAAAAATAAACTAGGTTAATTATCATATTAAGTATGAAATAATCTCTTCCTCAAATAGAAAAAGAACTGCCTCTTCCTAGATAATATGCAGCTTGTATCTCTTCATATAGACATACAATGTTATTAAAAGTACAGCTAAAATTTAAATGGCATTTATACTTTTTGCAGGTTGCCAGGATGTGCCTCTGTAACTCCATTAACCTAACCAACGATCTCACAAACTCTGAATATTAACTCTGACAAAAACATAATGAGACCAAAGGTGTCTTAAAGCACGAGTTATGCATGTGAGTACATCACCCATAACCAAGGTTCAGCGCTAGTGTGCTTCAAATGTTCCTGCTTTAACAATATAAATAGTAGCACTCTGGGAGGCCGAGGCGGGTAGACTGACTGAGATTAGGAGTTCAAGACCAGCCTAAGCAAGAGACTCCATCTCTAAACATACTAAAAAATAGCCGGGCATTGGTGGTGGGTGCCTATAGTCCCAGCCACTTGGGAAGCTGAGGTAAAAGGATCACTTGAATCCAGCAGTTTGAGGTTACCATGAGTTATGACACCACAGCACTCTACCAAGGGCAACAAAGCAAGACTCTGTCTCAAAACAAACAACAACAACAAAAACAATCGCTACTAGGCTATTAAAAATCTGATATCCAGATATATACTTGATTATAGATAATTTTACTCATCAGAAAACCAGCCAAAAGGTTCCATATTCCAAAAATCCTTGCCTAAGATTAGATGCTACTGTGAAAGGTTACTCTTGGTTCTTTTTAAATGCACTATGCTTAATCCAAACAATAAATGTATGTGAAGTAGTCCAGGCACAACAGCCTATAAAGAGATTGCTTTCTTTTTCCTATGTGGGTATTATTCAAGTAAAAAATAAATGCTATAACTTTCTATTTACATAACTATATCAAGATAAAAAATTCTGTATTTTATTTAAAATATTCTTAAAATGGCTGCTGGGACTCAGGCCAATAGTCCCAGCACTTTGGGGGGTCCTGGTGAGAGGAAAGCTTGAGGCCAGGAGTTCTAGACCATCCTGGGCAACAAAGCAAGACCCAGTTTCTACCAAAAAAAAAAAATCGCTGAGCATGATGGCATGAACTTATAGTCCCAGGTAGAAGGGAGGGTGAGAGGCAGGAGGTTTACTTGAATCTAGAATACATGGTTGCACTGAGCTATGATGATGCCATTACACTCTAGCCCAGGGGTCCTCGAAGTTTTTAAACAGGGGGCCAGTTCACTGTCCCTCAGACCGTTGGAGGGCCGGACTATAGTTTAAAAAAAGAAACAACTATGAGCAAATTTCTATGAACATTGCACATATCTTATTTTGAATTAAAAAAAACAAAACAAAACGGGAACAAATACAATATTTAAAATGAAGAACAACTAAAGTTAAAGCAACAAACTTACCAGTATTTCAATGGGAACTATGGGCCTGCTTTTGGCTAATGAGATGGTCAATGTCTGGTTCCATATTTGTCACTGCTAGTCCTAACAAGTGATGCAAATGTGCATCAGTTACTCCAGAGACTGAGAGGAGGAGTTGAGGGACAGAGAGGAGGGGAGTTGGAGAGTGCCGCACACATTCTGCACACATTCTACACATACACGCTGTAGCAGGACAGGCAGTGAAGGCAAAAACACCCAGAGGGCCGGATCAATGTCCTCGGCAGGCCGCATGTGGCCCCCGAGGGCCATAGTTTGTGGACCCCTGCTCTAGCCTATACAACGGAGCAAGACCCGAAAAATAAACAAAAAGATAAGGTATGTTTTTGTACTCCCTTAATATTATAAAATAAAAATAAACAAAAATAAAAGTGCCTTAATGGATGGATATTAAAAAAAAGATATGGGGGCAGCACCTGTGGCTCAGTGAGCAGGGCGCCGGCCCTATATACCAATGGCGGTGGGTTCAAACCCAGCCCCGGCCAAACTGCAAAAACAACAACAAAAATAGCCGGGCGTTGTGGCTGGCACCTGTAGTCCCAGCTATTTGAGAGGCTGAGGCAAGAGAATCGCCTAAACCCAGGAGTTGGAGGTTGGTGTGAGCTGTGATGTCATAGCACTCTACTAAGGGTGATAAAGTGAGACTGTGAATCTTAAAAAAAAAAAAAAAAAAAAAAAAAAAAAGATATGGGACTAATAAAAAATACAGACAAAATAGAAATAAACTAGGCTAATTATCAGAATCATTTATACAACCACACATAAAAATAAAATCAAGACGATATACAAAGGAAGAGAATTTACAGGAGTAAGCACCTATCTTGTATCAGATCCCACACATCAGGATCTTATTTAACACGGTAGAACCTCTGTAGCTGACCACCTTCTTGTGCTGACCTAATTTTTATAGACTGGCCATGCACCACATGTAGGCATCAGGCCTAGTTCCTTGTGAGGACCTGTTTGTTACAGTCCCTTGGGTGCTCAATTTACAGAGGTTTTACGGTATTCTATATAAACCGTATCTGCTGGACCTTTTTTTTTCCGAAGAGGGGGACTCCTAATCTATGTTTATGTATTATTATAAAAGCCCTCCATTGCTATTATTAAAGAAAAAGCTAGCCAAAAGGGCCTAAATTTGCATGTATTAATAATAACAAAATAATGATCCTAATCCAAACTCAAAGTTAGTGCAATCAGCTAACATTTATTTCAAATATGTGTGCCCTATTTTTAACAAAACTTGATAGATGAATCCTGAATGTAGAGTAATTGAAATGTTAGGATCTAGAGAAAGAAAGGCCTCGGAGATTATGTAGTGCAACCTCCTAATTTAAGGGATGAAGCAATTAAAATCAAAGGGTTTGTTTATTTTTCACCCAAAATAAAATAGTAGCCAAACCAGATGTGTGTTCTCCTTTTGGCTGTTAACACAGATCTACTAACGTGAGGAAATTTAATTTTTGCATGCCAAGACATCTCTGCTTTTCAAGAGCATGATAGCTACTGGGATTTAAAAAAAAAGATTTAATTTGCCTGATCATTGGTAATATACATTTCAAAAATATGGAAAGCAAACTTTGCCTAACCTGGACCTCACAAATGAAAAGAAAATACTAGAACAGTGACTAGTCCAACACTGCCATATAGTATGTGGCAACCTAAAGAAGTACTGCCATCACTGGCAACAGAGTCCTTATGTCCCAACTCAAAGCTAGACACCATGAACAGAAGATTTAATATTCTTAAAGTGGCTGCTCTAAAAGTGAACTGCAAGGTTGAAAGACAAGCTGGTCTACCTCAGCGTAATTTACCGTAGCCATTTTTGATGTAAAAACTTCATAATTCCACAAATAGGAAGTAGCTCTTAATATTGCTGTTAATACTCCAAATACTTTGGAAAGAATAAAGCTAAGGAGATACTAAATGAGCTCTGCAAAATAGCTGTAGTACTCACGTTGGAAATCAAGGAATTAAGATTTAAAGCTTAGTCCTAATCTTGTACACACATACCCACACACACACGCAGTAACTATCGCCAAAGAAGGTGAACCCTATCGTTAAAGAATGTGACCTCTCTCCATCTCCACTTTCCCCTTTAAGCAATAACAACAAAAAACAGCCTGTGTGCAGGAGGGCTGGTTTTCATAAGAATAATTTAACCCCAAAAGCACCGCCGCTGTGCACATCTCACAACCTGAAAAGGCTCGGGCAGGAAATTTTCCAAGAGCTAGAAACGACTTAAGGAGATACGGGAAAGAGAAAAGCACTAAAGGCCTTCCCGCTACTGCCCGAACACTTCTGAGCACTCACGCCAGCAGAGCCGGGCCCGGAAATCAACTGCCCGAAGTCCGAGGTGGAGCGTGAGTGACGAGACGAGGCCCCAGCCCGCTCAGCAAGGAGCGCAGGCCGAGAAGGCCCCGGCGCCCATTTTGTCCTCGGCCTCCACACTTCCCGCCCTGTTCCCCTCGGGCTAGAAAAGCTATGCGGGGCCCAGACCTGGTCTCCTCACCACGGCCCGGCATCCGGACACCGCTAGACGGCGGCGCGTGGCCCGCTTCCGCGGGGACCGAGGAGTTGGCCTGGACCCCAGCCCCGCCCGCTACTCAAGCACGCGGATAGGGCCACCGCCTCGCCCCGGCTCGGAGGGCCCAAAGCCTCAAGCCCCACCTGCGCTTCGTCTCCCAACCCTCGTCGCCAGAACCTCATCGCCTCAGCCACCCTGCCCGAGCCTCACTCCACTGCTCCCCGGGACTGGATCCCTTCACCATCCCCGGGCTGGGCCTCACTCTACGGCCAGCGGCCTCCCTCCCTCGCGCCCCCGCCTGGAGCCCGGTGCCCCTCCCGCCCGCCACCGGGCCCGGCGCCCTTAACCCCAGAGCGCACGCACGCCGGGACCTACCCCCCAGCAAACAGATGCACCAGCGTGTCTCTCTGGCTCATTCTCTCTCCAGCATGTCCTCCGGGAGCTGAAGCGGGACGCGAATCCGGCCGCCCGCTAGGGCCGGCGGCGCAGGTCCCGGACTGGAGGCGTACAACGCCCCGGGGACTGCAAGGGGAGCAGGCGGAGACGCGGCTGCGGAAAGCACAGACGCAGCCCCCAGCGGTGCGCTCCAGCCGCGAAGCCGCCGGCTCTACCTCGGCGCCCCAGACCTGAGCCAGAGGGCGACAAGGCGGCGGCGGCTGCGGCTGCAGCGGCGGCGGCGGGTGGGCGGGGAAAGGTATGAATATTTGATGGCCCCGACATAAACAGAGGCTCTCGTTGGTTGGAGCTTGATGACGTCACGGGGCCTGCATGGCTCTTTCACGTGATCGCTTAGGGGTTTTTCAATGAAAGGGGCCTCGAGGCGGGGCCTGACAGAGTGCCCAGGGTGTAGTAGGTCTCTGAGTCCTGGCACTTAATCCGTCCAGCTGGCGAGCGGCTCCAGGCGCGGTCTGGGTCTGCGCGGGCGCGCGGATAGGGCCGAGCGCGTCTACCAGGGGTACGGGGAAAGCTGGGTTCTGGGTAAAGCTAGCTGGATTCTGTGTTCACAAGCGAATTTGCTAAGAAAGTATTGGACTTAGGACCCGACAATTCCGTTTCCTGGTGCCTACCCCGGAATAACACTTGAAAAACGCATGAAAGGGCCTGTACAAGGGTAACTGGTGTGCAGAATCCCAAACAGTCTTAGGAACAGTGCTCGTAGTTGCGGAAAATTTGAATCAACGGGGGACCAGAAAAATAACGTATTCACAATTAAAAATAAATTAAAAAAATTGAAATTAAAAAATGGAGGACCAGAGAAATAAATCAGAGAACTATGGAATATTGTGAAATCACAACAAGGGTCGAGGTAAATTTATATGGCCTCAAGTATCTCCAAACTGAAGTAAAAAAGGCGAATAGAATTAAAACACTAAGGATAAAGCAAACTGGCATTTACTCATTGAACCGATCAGCAAAATGCTTCTTGTATGTATACATAGGAAGGTCAAAATTAAAGGAAGTAAAGTGTTTTATTTCTCCAGAACATGGTGATTAAATATTCTTTATTTTTATTAATCAGTGATTATTTCTAAGATGCAGAAAAGTCCAGAAAATAATACAACAGATATCCTTAGGCTCATCACCAGACTGAGCAAATTTTAATATTTCAACCACTCTGCTCACATAACTTCCTTTATACCTGCAAGGCCCTCACTGCCCTTTCTCACCCAAATGGAATTCCCAGATTTTACATTCCTTTCATTCCAAGACCACATCCTTCATGAAATCTCTCCCCTGATTGCCTTTTCCTGTACAAAATGTACAAACTGTATCCCACTGCAAGTGTTCATCCATTTCATGGTAATTGTTCATCTATAAGAAGGGGGAAGAGTGTTTACCTCAAAAAGTAGGTGTGAGAATTAAATGTGTTAACATATGTAAAGCACCTCCAGCAGTGCTATGTAAGTATGCTGTACAAGTACTGGCTATTATTATCATTTTATTGCCTTATATGAAGGTACTTCAAAGAGCTCTTGAAAAGTTACATTAAAATAAAAAAATATATATATATAAACTTCATTTCTAAACATAAACTCCATCAAGTTCAAGACAAATTGTAAGTGGTGATACCAGCCATTTGGTCTATTCCTAAAGAACTGAAGGTCTTGGGAATTTAACCATATCAATGCAATCATTTTTGCAATATTAACTGAAGGAAAATGGGTACCCTTTATGGATTTTTAAGATTAGGAAGCAAAAAGAAGTCAGAAGATGCCAAATCAGGAAGATAATGCTTCCCCATCAAAATTCTCACAAAATTGCTCTTGTTTGATGAAAAGAATGAGCATTGTCGTGATGAAGGACACTTTGGTGCTGCTCTGTCCTAGGCATTTTTCTGCTAAAACATTGGCTAACTTTCTTAAAACACTTTTGTAATAAGCCCATGTTATTGTTCTTTGGGCCTCCAAAAAGTCAACAAGCTAAATGCTTTGAGCACCCCAAAAGCTATTGTCACGTCCTTTGCTCTTGACTTAACTTGTTTTGCTTTTACTGAATGGCTTCCACCTCTTGGTAGCCATTGCTTTGATTTTTCTTTAACTTCAGGAATGTATTTTATACAATTCCTTGAAGAAATCCTTCAGCATCTTGATCCCACTTGTTTAAAATTTCCACTGAAAGTTCTGCTCTTAGCAGCAGCTGATCTAGGCATAACCGTTTTGACACCTATCCAGTGGAATGTTTGCTTAACTTTAATTTTTCAGACAGAGTCATGTAAACTAAACCAAATAAAATATCTGTGGCATTCTCTAGTGTTTGTGTTGTTAATTGTCATTACTCTTTAATTAGAGTGTGAATGAAATTAATTTTTTTTCTAGCAAATTGATGTGAATGGTCTGCCACTGTGGATTTCATTTTCAACACCCCCTGGTTCTTTCTTAAAACAGGTGATGCATTTGTAAACTGCTGATTTCTTTGGGGCGTTGTCCCCCTAAACTTTTCATAAAACAGCAATGGCTTCACCATTCTTCCACCAAAGCGTCACCATAAATTTAACGTTTGTTCTTGCTTCAATTTTAGCACAATTCATGTTGTCTGATAGGGGCCCTTTTCAAACTGATGCCTTATTCTTCTTACTGCTTCAAACTAGATTCTGTTCAGACATGTCATAACAAATTAGTACAAGTTTATTCTGATGCAAAAACATTTTGAAATATATGCATCGTTTTTTCTCAATATTCATTCTCCATGAACTTTTTGAAGACTACTTCTGTTTTTAATAACAAAGATGGTAGCTGATATTTCTTAAGCACTTAGTAATGTGCCAGGGTCTGAGCTAAGAGCTTTTAAACATATTCCTTCTTCTTTTTTTTTTTTTTTCTACATAAGGTTTCACTCTGTCACCCAGGCTGGAGTGTCCCTCATGATTGTAGCTCATTACAGCTTCAAACTCTTGCACTCAAGTGATCCTCTTGCCTCAGTCTTGCGAAGTGTTAGGATTATGGGTGTGAGTCACCACACCGGACCTCTATCATTTCTTCCTTCCTTCCCTACTTCCCTCCTTCCTTCTCTTCTCTCTTTCTTTCTTTTCTTTCCTTCCCTCCTTTTCTCCCTTCCTTTTTCCTTCCTTCCTCAAACTCCTGGATTAAAGCAATCCTCTCACCTCAGTCTCCCGAGGATCTGGGACTATAGCCTCCTGACACCAATCCAAGTTATAATATCTGTCTAAACTATCACAACTACTTTATGAGGTAAGTGATATAATCTCCCTAATTTCACATGAGAAAACTAAGATTTATTTATTTATTCTTTTATTATTATTATTATTATTACTATTATTATTATTTGGGGGGATAGAATCTCACTATGTCACCCTAGGGAGAGTGCTGCGGCGTCACAGCTCACAGCAACCTCAAACTCATGGGCTTAGGCGATTCTCTTGCCTCAGCCTCCCAAGTAGCTGGGACTACAGGTGCCCACCAGTACACCCGGCTATTTTTCTGTTGCAGCTGTCATTGTTACTTAGCCAGCCTGGGCTGGGGTCGAACCTGCCAGCCTTGGTGTATGTGGCTGTCACTGTAACCACTGTGCTATGGATGCTGAGCCAGAGAAAAGTGAAATTTAGAATAATCTGTTTGTTTTGAGACAGAGTCTCCTGTGGCCTGGGGTAGAGTGCTGTAGCATTGTCATAGCTCACTGCAACCTCAAACTGCTGAGCTTAAGTGATTCTCTCACCTCAGCCACCCGAATAGCTGGGACTACAGGTGCATTCCAACATGCCTAGCTAATCTTTTTGTCTTCTTTCTTTCTTTCTTTCTTTCTTTTTTGTAGAGATGAGGGCTCCTTATGTTGCTAAGGCTGGTCTAGAACTCCTGGTCTCAAGGGATCTTCCTGCCTCAGCTTCCCAAAGTGCTGGGATTATAGGTGTGAGGTACCATGACTAGCATGAGACTTATAGAATAATTTAGTGACTTGCCTACGACTACCCAATTTATCTGGTATCCTAGAGGAGCCTGGATTTGAATACAATCTGTCTGACACCAGAGCTTCAGTTGGTTATGTAATAGCTACCCGTTTGAAGGGAAAAAATTGACAAAAATAGAAAAGTTGAAAAATCTGCACCTCTGGCCAACACTTCCAAAAGACGTTGCATTAACATTTGGCAGATACTTCTTTCTCTCTTACAGCAGCTTTATTGAAATATAATCCACACACTATAAATTTCATCTACTTAAACTGTACAGTTTAGTGCATTTTAGTATATTCCAAGGTGTGCAGCCATCTCCATTACCTGATTCCAGAATATTTTTCTCCCACAAAAAGCAACCCCATGCCTGTTAGCAATCACTCCCATTTTCTTCTTTTATCCCCTAACAAGCACTGATTTACTTTCTTTTTTTTTTTTTTTAATGATTTTAGTCTTTATTTATTTTAATTTATTTATTTTTTATTTTTTATTTTTTTGCAGTTTTTGGCCAGAGCTGGGTTTGAACCCACCACCTCTGGCATATGGGGCTGGCGCCCTACTCCTTTGAGCCACAGGTGCCACCACTAATCTACTTTCTAACTCCCTGGTTTTGCTGATTCTGATCATTTCTTGTATACAGGGCATCCATAAAGTTCATGTGCAATTTAAAATAGTTGTATAAACCATATAGTATGTGGGCTTTTGTGTATGGTTTCTTTCTTTCTTTTTTCCCCCCCAGTGGTAAGAGAGGATTTTATTAGACAGCAAGGAATTCAGGAGTAAAAAGCACCAGAGCTTCTGGCAGAAGGAAAGACCCAAGTCTTCCTCAAGTGGGAAGTCTCTACAGGAGCTCTTCAGTCTATTGTTTCTGGTTTCTTTCACTAAATTTAATGTTTTTAAAGTTCGTTCATGTCACAGCATGTATCCGTTCTTCATTCCTTTGTATGACTCAGTAATATTTTCTCTCTCTCTTTTTTTTAAATTAAATCCTAGCTACGTACATTAATGCAATCATGAGTTTTTTTTCTTTTTAAAGAATTAAATCATAGCTGTGTACATTAATGCAATCATGGGGAGTAATACTTAAGTGTAGGGAATGTGATACAAAATGTCACATATTCACATTTTGTTTACCCATTCTCCACTGATGGCCATTTGGCTTGTTAGAGTGAGGTGGTGTCACAGCTCATAGCAACCTCAAACTCTTAGGCTCAAGCAACTCTCTTAGCTCAGCCTCCCAAGCAGCTGGGACTACAGGTGCCCGCCACAATGTCCAGCTATTTTTAGAGACCGGGATCTGTCTCTTGCTCAGGCTGGTCTCCAACTTGTGAGCTCAGGCAATCCACTCGCCTCGGCCTCCCAAATGCTGGAATTACAGGTATGAGCCACAGCACTGGGCCAGAATGTTTCATTAAACGTCATTCAGGGCTTGGTGGCCATAGCACAATAGTTATGGTACCAGCCACATACACCGGGGTTGGTGGTTTCGAACCTGGCCCGGGCCTGCTAAACAACAATGACAACTACAACAAAAAATAACTGAGCGTTGTGGCGGGCGCTTGTAGTCCCAGCTACTTGGGAGGCTGAAGCAAGAGAATCGCTTAAGCCCAAGAGTCTGAGGTTGCTGTGAGCTGTGACAGCACAGCACGCTACCGAGGGCGACATAGTGAGACTCTAAAAAGAAAAAAAAAAAAGTCATTCATATGCCACCGTGGAAGCAAACTGTGACCCCTGAACATTCTAGCTGGAGCGTCCTGGGGACCGCCCCCTCGGGTGTGGCTGCGACGTCATCCTCGCGGGGCTCCCAGGGCTGAGTTGGCGGTCAGACTTGCTGGGGTTCCAGAGACAGGCGTCTGCCCGCCTTGGTAACTTTTCTTCTGGCGCCTGTTTGAATAGAGTACGTCTTCCAGCGAGTCTTTCAAGACCAGCACAAAGGCGCGGCTTCTCCAGCCCGTGCCCCTGGCGCAGACGAGCTTCCAGGTGCTTTTCCTGGAGAATGACGTTAGGGCAGGGCGGCTGGGACCCAGACCTCGCTGGGGCCGGACGCGCGCTGTCACCTGCATCCCGCCCCTGTTCCTGCCCAGGCGTCTTCTGGGGGTTGTAGTTTCTTGCTGAATATGAAAAGAAACGGCTTTTCCCCATCAGCGCAGTCACTTCCCATGCCTGCCTCTAAACAGACAAGCAAAACTGACTGTGAAGGAAAGGGGGCTCGATATCTCGGTTGACACTGAATTTTAATTGCTAATTGTCTGAAGAAGAATTCTTATTATCTATTGGGGCAGGAGCTGACACAGAGCATAGATAGACCGCCGATCTCACCCCACTCACACCCCTTTGCTTTCATTGGTCTTGTGGGATCAGACAATTCCTGTGGATTTCCTGTTGGTCGGATTAGCTACATTAGTATTAAATGTTTGGGTAGGATTTTTTTTTTTTTTTAATCTCTGTCTTCTTAGCTATTTTAATGAGAGATTGGGAGAGGCTGTTTTGTATTCTCTTAGCCCAATGTCATTTAATTTTTTTCTTCATTTTACTTTTAATAAAAAGGAATACATTACAATAATACAGTGGAGCACAGGTAGAAATTAAAATCCTCCTGTTGGCCTCCTTTCCTAAATCCCACTCCTAAGAGGAAACCGTTGTTAACAGCTGAGTGAACATCCTTCTGGGTACTCTGTGTCAAAAAGGTGGTAATCTCAAGGAGATTCAGATTTATATAGTATTTACTATGCGTCAGGCATTGTTGTAAACCCTTAGCAAGTATTTTTAAGTTAATCCAGGCAGGGCCTGGTGGCTCATGCCTGTAATCCAAGGTGGGCGGATGGTTTGAGGCCAGGAGTTCCAGACCACCCTGAGCAACACAGGGTGTTGCAAAATAATTACTAAAAATTAAACCAAAAAATTAGCCAGGTGTGGCAGGTGGCTATAGTCCCAACTACTTGGGAGGCTAAAGCAAGAGGATCACTTGAGCCTGGGACTTTCAGGTTGTAGTGAGCTATAATGAAGCCAGTGCACTCTAGTTGGGCAACAGAGCAAGACTCTGTCAAAGTAATAAATAAATTAACCTATTTATAATCTAATGTGGTACTGTTTTATATATGAAGAAACTAAAGTACAGAGAGGTTAGGGGATTTGCCATGGTGAGTCAACTAACAAGCAGCTAAGATGGATGGAAACCTAGGTAGTCTGGCTCTCCAGAGTCTATACTTGTATCTCCAGTCTACCTCATTTCAATAGTTACTTTGGTTGCTTGAGAATATAAGCTGTAGCTCTTAACAACAACGACTAACAACAAAAATAAAAAAAATAAAAAACTTTTGGAAGGACATCAGAAGATGCGGTGCCTGAGAAGACAAAACGTGTATAGTGTTTCTTAGACATGCTGGTGTTAAGCATCCAGAGGCAGCAGTGGAGATAGGTAAGACTTTGTCCTATCTTTCCTTAAATCCTTGGGTCCATTTTTGGATTTCCTTTTAGTAGTTTTCCACTTTTCTTTCCATTCCCTTATCTGTTTTGCCATCCATAATCTGAATTCTTTTTCTGTTATTTCCATAATTTCTTTGAAGTTGGGATCTTCTGAGGTAGCTACATTGTCATCCCTTGTGGAAGATGATCTGAATGGAGTCTTTATCATGGCAGTGATTTTTTTGTTGAGTGGTTTTTCTTCTTTGACTCTGGGCTTTCAAGTTAAAATGGTCCCGTGTATGTGCCCCCAGGGTGCTCTACTTAGTCCAGGCTCTGCAGGTGGTCGGGAGGGGACTGAGAGGCCTGAATAGAAAGTCCGTTTGGGGGGTGGGGGAGGGGGAGAGGGAAGGACCGAGAAAAGGAGAAGAGGCCAGTCTATTGGAAGAGAGAAAGATAAAGTGCAGAGTGGAGTCTGACCAGGCGTCAACTCAGCTTTCACAGTTTCAAAAGGCTCTTATTAATGTAGTTGGAATTCAGATGAGAGCTACCATCTCTTTTCCTGGCAGAGTGAATGATGGAGGGTCAGGGACTGATCTTAAAACTACTCTTTTCTGCAAAGGTGTTAATCTTCTCCCCAGGGTCTTATCTCTAGTATCAGCTAGGACCAGGGGAGGAGACTTTGGATGTTTCCCAAGAACACTGGCCTTGAAGCATTCCAAGAATGTGGAGAGGCGGTTGCTGTAACTGTGCCATTTGGTCTCTCTTCTGCTTTCTGTCACTAGCTGTCCTCCCAAGATGGCTATCCTCTTATCAGTTTTGCAAGGATTTACAGAGGTTTGGGGAGGGGGTTGCAGTGGTCATGCAGTTTGGATCCTGGCCTGCTTTCTCTCACTATCTCCCAAAATGGCTGCACTTTTGTCAGGGTCATGAGGATTTCTTTCCCAAGGAAGAATCTGGACTTATATCCCGAGTCCGAGGTGGTGGCTGCCTTCTCACCAACACAGGCTAATGTCTCCTCCTGTCCTGGCAAATCAGTCGTGTCCTGTTTGGTCTAGCTCAATATAGGCAACCTGGTATAATGGGTCCTCTCACATGTGGCTCTGGAAATAAAGGGCTTTACTTGTAAGAATGGACTTTTCTCATAGTAAATCAACATTTACCTTATAGGAAACACCATCTTTTAGGGCCCAATTCAGGAGAGTGTCCCAGGAGCCATGGGAAACAAAACAAAACAAAAAATGACTTTTTCTACTTTTCATTGAGACAGAAGTGTAACACGCTTTTTTATTTTGCCTGGACATGTCGGACCTTTCGCACTGTGGTAATATATACTAGTTCCTTGCTTCCCATTTAAGACCCCATCTGTGAGTCTCACCAAGGATCCCTGCTTTGAACTCCAACTTACCTACTGGCATTTAGATCTTGCATTCAAAGAATGAACAAATTCATTCTTTGTTTTTATTGAAAAATAATACAAGCAAGTTGCCTAATTCAAAAATGGGCAAAGAACTTGAACCATGTTTATCCAAAGAAGATATACACATGGTAATAAGCCCATGATAAGAAACTTAATGTCATTAATTTTTAGGGAAATAAATGTAAATCAGAACCACAATGAGATACTACTTCACACGCATTAGGATGGCTAAAAGCAAACAGACACAAAAAACCCAGAAAGCATAAACCAAGTATTGGCCACAATGTGAAATTCTTGTATTCTGCTGGTGGGAATGTAAAATGGCACAGCTATTGTGAAAAACTGTATGGCAGTTCCTCAAACAGATTTTTGTATGATCCAGCAATTCCACTTCTGGGTATACATCCAAAAGAGTTGAAAGCAGAAACTCAAGTTTGTGCACCAATGTACATAGCAACGGTATATACAATACCCCAAAAGGGAAAACAACCTATTAACACATCCATCAGCAGATAATAGATAAACAATCTGTGGTACATGTGTACAATGGAATATTATTCAGCCTTATAAAGGAAATTCTGACGATCTGGACCAAACCTTAACACATTATGCTAAGTGAAATAAACCAGACACAAAAGGACAACTGTTATATGATTATACTTAGATGAGGTACCTAAATTAGTCAAAGTCATAGAAAAAAAAAAGTAAATAGTGGTTACCAGGGGATGGGGGAGGAGGAAATGGAGAGCTATGGTTTAATGGGTATAGAGTTTCCATTTAGGATGGTTGAAAAGTTCTGGAGGATAGTGGTAATGGTTGCACAATGATGTGAATGTAGTTAATATCACTGAATTATATATGCAAAAATGATTAAAATGTTACATTTTATGTTATGTATATTTTACCACAATAAAAAATACAGGAAATGGGTGGTGCCAGTAGCTCAGTGGATGGGGTGCCGGCCACATACGCCAGGCTAGTGGGTTTGAACCTGGCCCTGGCCTGCTAAAAACAACAATGACAACTGCAACAAAAAAGTAGCCGGGTGTTCTGGCGGGCACCTGTAATCCCAGCTACTTGGGAGGTTGAGGCATGAGAATCACTTAAGCCCAAGAGTTTGATATTGCTGTGAACTGTGGTGCCATGGTACTCTACCCAGGGTGACAGCTTGAGACTCTGTCTCCAAAAAAAAAAAAAAAAAAAAAAAAAAATATATATATATATATGTATATGTATATTTATATTTATATATATATACAGGAAATGCACATTATTGTAAAAAAGTCAATACGTAGTAGTATTAGAGAAGTTATAAACATCAGACCCTCTACCTTGATTCCTCTGTTTCCCCATCTTTGCACCTAGAGGTAGGCACATTCAACTTTTTGCTTTTTCTTTAGTTCCTATTTCTCAATAATAGCAGTTAATGCTGTTTTTCTTGATTTATCATTCTTAGACATTATTGATTACACTTCTGGTTATAATAGATGCAGATTCAGCTTTCTCACTTTACTCTCCTACTTCCCATTTCCCTGCTCCATCTTCACCCAAATCTGTAGGATCTTTTTCTTTATCCTTGATTTTGGGAAACTGTGGCAAAGGCCCGTGATATTGGTCTCTACATTCACTGTGCTGGGTACCCATCGAAACTTTGCAGCCTGGAAACGAAAATCTGAGATTTACCCTTGGGCTGTCCTTTAATGGTATCACGGGAGCTAGCTTGGGTCTCTTAGCCCCCAAAGCCAAAAACTGCTCTTGATGTTTTTCTCTCCTATAGTACCTGGCACGAAATGAGCACTGGGTCAGCATCTAGGGTCAAAGGCCATTGGTTAAAAAGCTAGACTTCTGGAGTGACAATACCCTGCTGAGGAGCAGCACCTGACAAATATTTGGTGAGGAAGAGAGTGGTAACAGCTTCACTTTATAGGGGGCCAATTCTCTTGAGCCTGGAGTTAGGAAGAACCGGTTCAGCAGCTTTTCACCCTTCTCCAGCCTCTGTGCTTAAAGGCCTTCCCCTCTTACTCTACTTGGTCTGGTGAACAGGTGGAAAATGGGGAACGGAATTGGAGAGTCTCATTGTACTTTAGAGTCAAAAATAAGTGCTGAAGGAAAGCCTCATAACCCATAGTCAGAACTGTCTCAGAAAAGCCTTTAAATTCACCAGAAGTAAGGGATACTAAGTATTTGTCGTACTGATATTTTTCTGTGCTCCTCAATTCCTTAATGTTTTTGTCCAGAATGTCAGTGAAACTATCCAATGTCTTGGCCACTGCCAGTCTGTTTTTCGTTTCTCATTGATTCAGAAATACTTAAAATGGTTTCCACAGCTTTTCCATCATTTTGGCTGAGTAAGACTTTACTTCCCAACAAAATGGGGTAACAAGAATCAGAGATAACATTGGAAACCAAGCAAAGCGGATAGATAAGCCTGTGGTTTTTAAGACTGTGGATATCAGGCAATAGAAGAGATGATTCCTGGGAGATGGGAAGCAAACAGCCGGGCAGACAATTGCCCCAGCTTACTGTCTGGAGAGAGTTTGCTGGTCACAGGGCATGAACATGAAAACCAGGTAGACTCTGGCAGAACCAGACATCCCGGATGGAGGACGCACAGCTGAGAGTCCAGGGAGACCTAGACAGCTGGGGGTCGTGAGACAGTAGCACTAAGAACCCCAGATATTTGCAGTTTATCTTAAGTTTTTGGCTAAGTGCTGATCAGTGTGTGCATATGAGAAAAATATCCATGGGTGGAAAAGAAGCTTCTCAAAGAATTAGAATCGTGTGTGGCATTCACAAAGGGCCAGGAATAGCATCTATTTGCATCGGGTAACATGGAACATCTCCCAAATCATGAGTCATTACAATACTTAGAAGGGCTTTGCCTCATAAGAGGGGAAGAATTCGCCCTAGATTAACCACTGTTCTGATCCTGCCTCATAAGTATTAAAAGTGAAATGTGAAAGAATTAAACTGTAAGCAGTTTAATGCATTCCAGAGCAAAGCTCAGAAATAATTATGGAATACAAAAATATTCGGCAACCAACAAGGTCAAATTTATAATGCCTGACACTCAGTTAAAGATTACCTGGTATGCAAAGAAACAGAAAAATAAAACCTGTAATCTTCTATACAATGAGAAGTATAGTAGCACTTGAAGATGCCATCCACCAACTCGTCCTAATTGACATTTATAGAACACTTCTCCTACCAGTAGCAGAATATACATTCTTTTCAGGTCACACGTTATATTTACCAGATAGATTATATTCTGAGCCATAGAACACATCTCAAAATATTTAAGCAGACTCAAATCATGCAAATTATGTTCTCTGAGCACAGTGGAATTAAATTAGAAATGGTAATTTTAGCAAAACTATAGGGTTGTTTCAGGCTCAACTGCATCCACTGCTCCTATGATTTGATTTCTATAAATTAGGTGTATACAGTTTCACCTTTTTTATAAGGGCAAATAAAGGACGTGTAAACAAAATGGAGTAAGTTTTTAAATATGTATAGGTGAGTGGTAGGTAAGTATAGCGATAAACATAAAATTGTGAGTGTGAGAGAAAAACGGTGCACCATCCATTTGGGTCCAAGAAACAAAGTGATTTTGACAGTTATCCAACTCACTTTTATTCAACTAATTTTTAGTAACTAGGTATCTGATGTGTTGGTGAATGTTTTTGCATCCAATATTTTATCCTCACAACAAACCTATGATGTTGCAATTTTTTATTTTTCCTATGTATGATTATTTACTTTTCCTACTTTTAAGGGAGAGAAGAGGGTGGTCGAGAGAGAAGAAAGTTCAAGTCTCTTCCTAGTGAAGTTCCTGTCTCTTTCTCCTGCCCAACCTCCTACCCACCCTACAAACACAGCTACTCCAGGCCCACTGGCCTGGGGTGATGTGTACACTCACACGGTTGTCTCATTCCTCTGTGCTTCCAGCTACGCCACTCCCTCCTTTGTGCTTCCTCAGCTCCGTGCTAACCTCTTATGACCATGCTCTCTCCACGCCTCAGGCCCGTGCACCCCCTGAGTGCCAGGATGCCTGGTACAAAGCAGGCATCATGCTTCGCGGCCTGGTAACCTTCTCATGTTTGCCTTTGTAACCTCTTTAGCACTTGGCACCATGGACATTCAATAAATACTTTCCATGTCCCTATGCCAAGCATTCTCCTAGCAGAGCAGTAAGACAAAGTGACAGCTGTCACTGATGTCATATTCTAATGTAAAATAGTCGATACGCTGGTCATCAAATAAAATAATTTTATGATATGCAACTATCATGTACTCATAATCATGAAAATTAAAAAAGAATATTATACTGTAAAATGATTTTACTGTGAAGAAAAACAAGTGGAAGGGAGGTACTGATTAGCCTGTCCGGTGAGTGGCTAGGTGTGTATTCCCTGAGGATGTGACGTTTGTGTTGAGAACTGAGTATGATAAGAAGGAACCAGCCATGTGAAGATGGGGTTTGTATTTGTTTTACCAGGGCTCTTATTACTACGTGCCACATGTCAGGTTGTTTAAACAACAGAAATTTGCTCCCAGTTCTGGAGGCTAGAAGTTTGAGAAAGGTGTTGGCAGGTTTGGTTTCTTCCCAGGCCTCTCTCCTTGGCTTGCATATGGCTGGCATCTCACTGTGACCTCATATGGTTGTCCCCCAGTGTGTGTGTGTGTGTGTGTGTGTGTGTGTGTGTGTGTGTCTGAATCTCATAAGGATATCAGTCATGTTGGATTAGGGGGAGGTCTACCCTAATAACCTCATTTTTTATCTTAATCACCTCTTTTAAGGCCCTATCTCCAAATACAGTCATATCCTGAGGCATTTTGACATATGAATTTTTGAAGGACTAAATTCAGCCCAACAAGGGTGAAGTGCTTTTCTGGGAATACCAAGTGCAGAGGCCCTCAGTAGGCTTAAGGAAGAAAGGCAGGCAGTGGAACCAGAGCAGAGTGAGCAGGAAAAGGCCGGCTGGAGATGGGGTTGAGGGGCCAGCTCACGTAGGCACTTGGAGGTCACTTTATTTTAAACAAGATGGAAACTCACTGGAGTGTTTGGTTTAAGCAGAATAGTGTGAGGGCCCAGTTTTCAGTTTCAAAAGATCACTCTGGTAATGTGTGGAAGGCTGATAGGAGGAGGGCAAGAGAGGAAACAGGAAACTGATGGGGCCTGTGGCAGGTGGTGGCAACTCACAGAGGAATGCATATTTTCTGCTATGATGAGAGGACAGGGAGAGGGAGGGGGAAGAAAGTGCATGGTATCTTTTATAAAAAAATTTTTTTTTCAACCAAAATTCATCATCATTGTTAATAGGAGATGCTAATCCATGAACACCTTCCACGGCTAGAGCAAGGCCACTATAATGCATCTTGGAGGATTTGTTTGGAATGGTAAATGCCATTCATTGAGTGCCGTATGTACCAGAGACTTGCTTTATATGCAGTTTCATTTCATCCTCATGACAATCACATGACAGGGAACTTCCACCATGACGGATGATGGAACAGAGGCTCTGGTGAAAGCACCAGTGAGCATCAGAGCCGGAAATGCATCCTCTTCCTCCCAGCCCCTGCCTGACATCCTCTAGTGTCCTGCTCTGTCCCCAGCCCTGGGCGCTAACCCTCCTCAATCTCACTGTGGGGCGCAGAGGAGGGTGCTCATTGCAGCCTCTACCTGAGCAGCAGGGCCTCTACCTCTGAACTGCCAGCAGAGTGAGCCCAGCAGTGGAGACCCGAGGCTGCCCGCCTTAATAAGACAGAGTTGATGAATTCTTACTAACACAAAGTCTGGGCAGCAATGAGTCACGTTGACTTGTCTTACGGTATATTGGGAAGTACTAAAATGCCCCAATTCTGCTTTCTAAGCTGGATTTTGTCTTCTTATTCCCTTCTCTGTCCCACCATAGATAACCATTTGAGGACCCTACTCAACCCTACCCTCTGACCCCCTGTGAAAAGCTGCAAATTTATTTTTATTTTTATTTATTTATTTTCAGACAGAGCCTCAAGCTATCACCCTGGATAGAGTGTGGTGACGTTACAGTTCACAGCAACCTTCAACTCTTGTGCTTGAGTGATTCTCTTGCCTCAGGCTCCCAAGTATCTGGGACTACAGGTGCCCGCCACAATGCCTGGCCATGTTTTGGTTGTAGTTGTCATTGTTGTTTGGCAGGCCTGAGCTGGATTCGAACCTGCCAGCTCTGATGTATATGGCTGGCGCCTTAGCCGCTTGAGCTACAGGTGCCAGACCTGCAAATTTATTTTTATGAAAACAAAATATTCAAAGGGGAAGAACAAGAATGAGGAACTCCGAGTGCAGTGGCAGCAGTGGCAAATTGGGAAGAGCAAGGCAGCCCTAGAAAAAGTGGGGCATGGGACACACAGAGGTCAAGCTGAGACCTCCTTTTAATGCCCAGGCCACTGAGCCGGCCAAGGGGGAAGCTACGTGACTTTGTGAGATGCCTGGCTGTAGAGGGAAGCCTCTGACCCCAAGTGGTTTTCTGCTGGCTGCGAGGAATGTTAGCTCTGGACACCAAACAACCGTGTTCATTATTTTTACTGGTCGATAGCACACATACATTGCAATTCTTCATTCCGGAGGCCCAGGGCCAGGAACACAGTTTGAAGGAATGCAGAGATAATTGATAAGGAGAAGGGAGAGATCAATATTTCAGGCAAGTATCCAGTGATTTGTGGAGATGGTACATAGCCTTTGCTTGAGAGAATTCCCATCTTCATAGGAGCAAAAGGGCCTAACGGGGAAGAAACATCTTTCTGTAGGAAAGCCTTCTTACAGATAGATGCAGCTGCATGTCTGCTCTTTGGGAATGGCCAGTTTGAGACAGTAGACAAACTCAAGGCATTCCCAGGCTAATGGTTTCTGTTATCATGAAGCCCCTACTATGTCTTTGGGAAAATTGAGGGTCAGTGTAGTCACACAGCAATGGTTTACAGTAAATTTCAGGATGTAGTGAACACGTGCATGGCTGGAGTGCCGTGGCATAATCCGAGCTTACTGTAACCTCAAACTCCTGGGCTCAGGTGATCCACCTGCCTTTGGCCTTCCAAATCCAATGCCAAAGGATTCTAGGCATGAGCCACTACACCCAGCCACACTGTGTTTTAGACCCAAATACACATGAAAATTTAATATAAAAGTTGCATTTCAAATTAGTGGGGAAAAGATGAATTATTTCATAAGTTACATGTTGATAACTGGATTATCTCATCTGTAAAAAAGTAATAGTTCTAAGATTCTCCACCTGATGCTTTAGATCAAAATAAACTTCAGATGGATCAAAGACTTAAATACATAACCTGGATGGAGCTGAAACACATTCTTCTTAGTAAAGTATCACAAGAATGGAAGAGCAAGTATCCAACGTACTCAGTACTAAAGCAAAGCCAGTAGATAAACTAATACACAAGAGAAAAACTCAATTCATTTCAAGTTTGGGGAAGTGGGGAGGAGAGAAGGGGGGAAGAATGGAGAGAGGATTGGTGTGCTCCCACCTAATGGGCACAACGTAAGGGTCTATGGCACACCTCCTGTGCATGGGACACAACTACAATAGGGATTTTGCCTAACAAATGCAGATATTGTAACCTAATCATTTGTACTTTCATATAAATCTGAAATTAAAAAAAGAAATAAAAATAAAAAATTAAACAAAACAGGGCGGTTCCTGTAGCTCAGGGGGTAGGGCACTGGCCACATACACAGAGGCTGGAGGGTTCAAACCTGGCCTGGGCCAGCTAAAACAATAATGACACCTGCACCAAAAAAATAGCCAGGTGTTGGGGTGGGCGCCTGTAGTCCCAGCTACTTGGGAGGCTTAGGCAAGAGAATTGCTTGAATCCAAGAGTTTGAGGTCGTTGGGAGCTATGACACCACAGCACTCTACTCAGGGTGGTAGCTTGAGACTCTGTCTCAAAAAATAAATAAACAAAACAAAATAAAAACATAAATGCAAAATGTGAAGTTAAGTCAAGAGAATAAAAAGACAAGTCACAGACTGGGACAAAATATTTGCAAAATGTATACATGTCTGATAAAGAACTATTATCCAAAGTATACAAAGAACTCAACAATAAGAAGATGAACCACCTGATTTACAAAATGGGCAAAAGACCTGGACACCTTACCAAGGAAGGTAAGTAAACAGTGTATGAAAAGATGTTCAACATCATGTCATTGGGGAATTGTGAATAAAAACAACAATGGGACACCACACACCTATTAGGATGACCAAAATGTCTAAAATGTTAACTACACCAAATGCTAGTGAGAGTATGGAGCAATAACTCTTTTTCTTTTGAAAAAAAAACAACAACAAACAAACAAAAAAACACTCTGTTGCCCTTGGTAGAGTGCTGTGGCATCACAGCTCACAGCAACCTCCAGCTCTTGGGCTTAGGCGATTCTCTTGCCTCAGCCTCCCAAGTAGCTGGGACTACAGGCGCCCGCCACAACACCTGACTATTTTTTTTTGTTGTTGTTGCAGTTTGGTCGTGGCTGGGTTCAAACCCGCCACCCTCAGTATCTGGGGCCAGTGCTCCACTCACTGAGCCACAGGTGCCACCCCAATTTGGTGATTTCTTACAAACTAAACTTTTGCCTTATGATCCAGCTCCTTGGTAGGTATTCAAATGAACTGCAGACTTAACATCCATACAATAACCTGCACACAGATGTTTATATCAGCTTTATTTCATAATTGCTCAAACTTCCAAGCAATCAAGATGCCCTTGAGTAAGTAAATGGATAAATACACTGTAGTACTTCCAGACAACGGAATAACATCAGATAACAGCCATACCACACCATAAGAAGACAAGGAGGAAACTTAAATGCATATTATTAAGTGAGAGAAGCTGATTTGAAAAGGCCACATGCTGCATGATTTTAACTATTGGACTGTTCTGGGAAAGGCAGAACTCTGAAGACAGTGAAAGGATGAGTGGTTGCCGGGGGTTAGGAAAGACTGAGGACAGAGGATTTTTAGGCAATGAAACTATTGTGTAAGAATCTGTAATGGTGGGTGTAGGTTGTTGCATATTTGTCAAAACCCCTGGTGTGTGCACCTCCAAGAGTGAACTCTAATGTAAACTAAGGTCATTGGGTGACAATAATGTATCAATGTAGGCTCATCAATTTTAGCAAATGTACCATTGTGGTGTGGGAGGGATGTTGATAGTGGGGTAGGAGATACCCATGTGGGGACGGGGGTATGTGGGAATTCTATACTTTCCACTCAGTTGTGCTGTGAATCTAAAACATCTTTAATAAATTCTGCATAAAAAATTAAATCATCAGAAAAACCCCACAAAAGTAAAAGCCAAGTAGGTTTGTTCATAATAACCAAAAACTGGAAAAATATCTTACAGGTGACTGGATAAACAAATTGTTAGTTCATCCATACAATAAAATACTACTCAACAGTAAAAAAGAAAGAAGATACACAGAACAGCATGGATAAATGTCACAGACATCAGGGTTAGGGAAAGAAGCCAGATATAAAAGACATACTGTACAATTCCATATGACATTCTGGAATAGGTAAAAATAATCTATTTAAAATATTTATTTTTATTTTTTTAGAGACAGGGTCTCACTCTCACCCAGGCTGGAGTGGAAAGGCATGATCGTAGCTCATTGTAACCCAGAACTCCTGGGCTAAAGCGATCCTCCTGTCTCACAACCAGCTGGGACTAAAGGTACGTATCACCACTGGGTCTCACTATGTTGCCCAGGCTGGTCTCAAATTCTGGGCCTCAGGTGATCCTCCTGAGCCTAGTCTCTCAAAGTGGCAGGATTACAGGTGTGAGCCACCACCACACCTGGCCTAGGCAAAACAAGTCTAAAGGGAGAGAAAGTAGATCAGTGGTTGCCTAGAAGGAGAGTGAGGTGGGGATTGACTCTAGGAAATTAAGACTCATGGAGAGGGTGGAAATCCTCTTAATTGTAGTGCCACTTACTTGGCTATATGTTTGTCAAAACTCATTGAATTTTACACTTGAAATGGGTTCATTTTTCTGTCTGTAAATTAAACCTCATTGAAGTTGATTTTAAAAAAGAAACCATAGACAATTTAGCACAAAATATGAGAGTCTTTAAACTATACATAATTTTGGGATGAGGAAGGTTTGCCTAAATATAGCGTAAAGACTAGATGGCATAAAAATCGATAAATTTGATCATGAAATTTCTCTGAAGGGCCAAGAATACCATGTGCAAAATAAGAACAAATGAGGAACTGGGATAAATACTTACACCTTGGTTTCTCTTGTTTTTAATGTACTGTAACTGAAACAGAGTGTAACTACAAACCTATGTTTTCTCCAAATGCAGCCTGGTGAGGGACATATGGCACATAGATTCCAAGGACTACAGATGGCGATGGGAGTTGGGTTGGATTAATCATGGAAGGCTTGGCTTGCTGGAGGAAATGATTGATAATGACAGGGCATATGCCATTTTGGTGGTCCCCCACCCTGGACTTTGAGATGGAATCATCTTAAAAACTCACCATGGAACTTTTGTTTCAGACTATTGGTCTGTTGCTGCTGCTTCTGCTGCTGCTGCCGCCACTGTTGGTGACAATGACTTCACATGCCTGGGTTTAGGGTGTTTGTACAGATTAAGATGAAATGGGAGAGGCACTGGAATCCAACAGAATTTTGATTCCCGCTTTCCTTTTCCCTATGTCTTCATTAAGATACAGGAGAAATCCCTTTCCTTTGAGTTTGAACTGAGTTTAAATTCTAAGAAACAAATGGAAAACTCTTCCCATGTTCTGATCTTCTCCTCCAGGGCCTCACACTTGAATGTTTTCTTAGAAATGTAGTTTCTGATTAACCAAAGCCCAGTGACAGATTATACTAGCTCTCCACACCTGGCCCCAGGCTCCTTACCCCCCTCTGTCTGGATCCTAAATAAAGACAGCCTGGCTTCTGGATCAAGGTCAGTTGGGTTGGCATAACATCCAGGCTGAGGTGGACACTGTGTCCTAACCAGAGATGGCTTCTTGGTCTTGGGTCTGGCTGCGGGCCCCAGGTCACTCCCTTCTGCCTATTCTGAATTGTGTTTCTGCCCCGAGGCAAGTGGTCCATTTGCCTTCATCCCTATACTGTCCCCTGGCTTTTCTGAGAGGAGATCCCTTTTCTGTGTGTTCTCAACATTTTCTTCTTCTTTGTTTTTTTGAGACAGAGTCTCACTTTGTCACCTTTGGTAGAGTGATATGGCATCATAGCTCACAGCAACCTCAAACTCTTGGGCTCAAGCGATCCTCTTGCCTTAGTTTTTCATTTTTAGTAGAGACAGAGTCTCACTCTTGCTTAGGCTGGTCTTGAACTCATGACCTCAAGGGATCCGCTTGCCTCGGCCTCTAGGAGTACTAGGATTATAGGCGTGAGCCACTGCACCCAGCCTCTTCTTCAAGTCAGTCACTTTACTTCTCTGGGAGTTTTCTATGGGCCCGAGGTCCTGGAAGTCCACATCTTTCTGGGTATCTACTACATGCCAAGTACTTAGCTAGATGCTGTGATCAGCCCTGCCCTCAAGTTGCTCACAGTTTTGTGGAGTGGACAGACAAGTACATAGGTCTAACCAATCATGGCTGTAATGAACAGAAGCCCAGTGTGGGGAGGGCAGTGGGGTCTAGAAGGCAGCCAAACTAACCAGCTGAGGAGATCAGGGAAGACTGTAGTGGTGGGTATTGTCTGAGGCCAGACTTGGAAGGCAGATGGGTTGACAGGTAGGGGGAGATACCCCAGACTACTCATTCCTTGGAAGCATGAAACAGGAGAACCAGCTTTGGGACCTGGAGGCAGGAGAATCACACAGCTCATTTTCTTCCATTTGAGCTATATTTGCAAAAAGCAGCCCTCCCATCCTATCCTGGATTAGCTCACTAAGATCTAAGAAGATATTTAGCAGCTTAACATGGCAAACATGTCTTATCTCCTGCAAATTCCAAGGTCAGGAATCCAGGACTTAATGCGGTGGTTGTAGCTCAGGATCTCTCAAGAGGTTACAGTCAAGTTGTTGCCGGGGTCAGTGGTCTTAAGATTTGGCTTAGGTTGGAGAATCTTCTTTCAAGCTCCCATATGTGGTTACTGGCAAGCTTTGCTTTCTTACCACATGGCATCTCCATAGAGTTGCTGCTTACATGGTAGCTGGCTTCTACTATAAGAAGAGATTGAGAGATGGAGTAGGGAGAGAAAGAGAGAAGCCCAAGATAGAAGTCTTATAATCTAGTATCAGATGTCACTTCCATTACATGCTATTGATCATGCAAACCAACCTTGGTTCACTAGGGGAGGAGGGGACTAAACAAGAGTGTGATTCAGGAGGTGGGGATCACTGGGGCCATCTTGGAAGTTGGGTACCCGTAGCCTGTGGTTAAAGTGGGGCACCTCTACCTGTGATCCTAGGTGTAACAGCAAGTACAGGTGGTATCCCAGGCATCCAGTGGCTTCACTGGGACTCTACTTTCTTTACTTAGGGTTCTTTAGCATTGGGTCAGATTTCTTAGAAAGCTAGATATTTCCTTGCTTTCACCTACTTTGGGCATGAGGACTGTCTTTTTTGGCCAACCATCTTTTGTTTCTAGATTTTTTTTTTTTTTTTTTTTGAGACAGAGTCTTACTCTGTCGCCCTAGGTAGCGTACCATGGCATCATCCTAGCTCACAGCAACCTCAAATTCCTGACTCAAGCAATTCTCTTGTCTCAGCCTCCCAAGTAATTGGAACTATAGGCTGGCACCACTATGCCTGGCAAATTTTTCTGTTTTTGGTAGAGACAGGTTATCACTCTTGCTCAGGCTGGGCTCAAGCAATCCACCTGCCTCGGCCTCCCAGAGTGCTAAGGATTAGAGACGTGAGCCACCATGCCTAACTTTTTGTGACTAGTTTGTGGAAGTCTCATACTTCTCACTTCACTCCTTAGGGGGTCTAGGACATGCTTGGAACCAAAAAATGATCAGATCTTCCATTAATCAGTGAACAAACCACATCTACCTTTTGCAGCCAGGGATGGCTCTTCCTGCATTGTATTACTTTCAGTTTTACAATTTCAAAGAGTTAAAAGATAATTTTCATCAATGAAGAGAAAGAGTAATGTTGTCCATATCTGGGGAGGTGGTAGAAAGAACATGATGTGCTATGTTGTACAAAAAACTGATTCCATCATTGGTCAACATCCTTAATCTCTCTGAGCTTGTTTTATCATCTGTGAAATGGGCTGTTCTGAAGATTAAATGAGATAATTCATACAAAGCACTTGTTGGCACATAGTAAGTTATAAAAATTGGTACTTTATTTACTTAACCAATGGTACAGGCTTTACTATTATCACTACCATCTTTTTTAAAGATCCAATTGACTTTGAACCTCCACTTCAAATTTATCCCCCAAGTCAAATTATCTTTGCTTTCTAAACTGATCCACATGTCATCATTTAGCACTTAATTACCTATTACCTTACAGCTCTTTCTACTTGTTACATGTGTGTTACTTCTGTCTTCAGTTACGTTTTCAATTCCTTGGAGATAAGTACTGTCTTTTCCTGGTGCTGCTCTAATCAAGCCCAATATAAGCCAAAGCATCAAGTAGTCACTCATAAATTGCTTGATGGTTGCTGGGGATACCAAGCCTTCTTGGGAAGCTTGCTATAAGCAGATCTCCTGTTCTGACCTTAGGAAACTCTCAGGGAAGAAAGAAAAGGGGAGAGAGAGGAGCAAAGTGGTAAGTACAGATATTATCACAAATTTCTCTGCATATTAAGTGTTAAATGTTATATTACTTATGATTTTATTGAGATTTTAAATTAACTACTAAAACCCTAGTGCAGGTAGCAAACAGCAGGAAAGCTACCACAGCAGATTGAATTAATTTCTTTAAAACAGTGTGAATTAATCTTCTGCAGAGGAGAACAGGCTTTCACCTTTCAAAATTCTGCTTAAAATATACCAGTCTAATATTAATCTGCAAATATAATGTAAACAGGTCCTTCCTGCAAGGCAGCAGTGTTTCTTTACTATTTAAAAGAAAATAAAACCCAAACCTATGTTTCCTTGCCACACGTTTATCAACATGGAGACTATTTTTGTAATAAGGGAAGAATGGTTCCATTAAGGCATCAGTTTTATGGAATCTAGTGGCTGGCTACCGTGCTATTTTAGGGTTTCTGTAATGTTTGTAAATGTCTTCATTGACAGCTCTAGCTTCTTGTTACCAAATATAAATAAAATTTGTCCTCATTTAAAAATGAACTTATTATAAAGTCAAATTACAGAGTTGGTCATTTGTACACCCATTCCTTTTATAGTCCCTGCCATTTCAGACTTGAAGGATTTGCATGTGAGAGCATATTGTGTATTACTGGAAACTCCTGGGTAGGAATAATATTCTAGTAATGATCTAAGCAGTGGGTCATGTTGTGGGTAATTGAAGAAGCCAAGGAAGTGTTGTCTCCAAAGATTCATAGCCATAAATAAAAACATACATAGGTTCCATTGATTCTTGTAAGAGTTGATGAACCGTAGGTTGGGAACTTTAACTGAGGCCGGGCGTCGTGGCTCACACCTGTAATCCTAGCACCATGGGAGGCCACGGTGGGTGGACTGTCTGAGCTCACAGGTTTGAGACCAGCCTGAGCAAGAACGAGACCCTGTCTCTAAAAATAGCCGGGTGTTGCGGTGGGTGCCTTTAGTTCCAGCTGCTCAGGAGACTGAGGCAAGAAGATTGTTTAAGCCCAGGCCAAGAGTCTGAGATTGCTGTGAGCTATGATGCTATAGCACTTTGTCATGGGTGATAAAGTGAGACTCCGTCTCAAAAAAAAAAAAAAGAACTTTAACTGAAGGGCAAGTTAACCTGGGAGTTTGGTGTTTTCAGAAGAGCCTAGGGCTGGCTTTTCACGAGGGAACTGGAGCTGGAAAGTCAGTGACAGCGTGGAGGGTATAGACCATGAAGCTGATGTGGAGTACTCAGGAAATGTCATCGAATGAATGTGTGAATGGAAAAAACATGGTTAGAGTTGAGGTCTCTCCAAAATCATGACAGAACCAGACAGGCCAGCAGCTTTACCAGTGTCACTGAGAACCTCATCTATGATCTACAACATATTCTGGTGTTTGTTCTTCTGTTGAGCAAAGTTGGAGATGGCCTTAGAATGGCAGGTGGTAAACGCAGAGGGAGTATAGTAGAGACACAGCCCAAAGGAAAACACATTGCCCTCTTTCTGGTCTTTGCACCTGGTACTGCTATAAGAGTCTCCATGCCCTGAAGGGCACAGTCCGCATCTGGGCCATCCTTGCAGTCCTCCCATTTCCACACAGGGTCTGTCAGCCTGTGCCTTCTTTATCTAGCAAGGCGGGGGCCATAATCTCAGGAGATAATCTAATAAATAAATTCATACCAGCCGACATATAACAACTCAACTCTGTTACTCAGAGTTGTCCACCACTTGGTTGAAGAATGATGTCCTGAAGGGCATACTGCTTTCCAGGTGTGCTCTGAGCTCGCATAGGGCTTGTGTTTGTCTGAGATGCGAAATTGTGACGTGGCGACCATAGGAAAAAAGAAGATGGGCTTCTAAGAGACAGAGAGAAAGAAATTCCTGTGTTCCTGCTAAGGGCCGTTGACCATCTGGATCTGATCATGCCTGAGAATTTCTCTAATATGTTCATTTATAGAAGACAACCCATTCCCCTTTGTGCTCAAACTGGTTTGATCTGGGTTTTGTTTGTTATCTTCAATAGAAAGAGTTCCAGTTATATAAATACCATATTAACAACTACAGGCACAGGAAACTGCGAAAGCATTTGGTGTATGTATATAAGGTATTCTCATTTCCATTAGAGTTAGAGGCTGTGTTTTCCAGGTTTTTTCCTGACTTTGGTGACCCCTGACGTCATTAAGCAAACATACTGGCAGGTCAGAGACACCTTTTTGTACAGAAAAGGAGGCAATAGAAAGTTGTTTGGACTCTATCCAAGATAATTATTTACAGACATTCCCAAAGCACATAATTGTGGGGCCACAGTGCAGTGACCTATATATACTGTGAGGGCAGCTCTTTAGTGAAACTCTAGAATGTTATTCAAGGAAATCACTGAAGTAGCTGAATCTTGCATTTAGCGTGTAAAAAATATTCCACTAAACAGGACTAGAGTGAGAAGAACTGGATCAACAGCATTTCACATAAGAAAGCTTTGAAGATAAAACTTTTGAGAAAAGCAGAAAAAACTATTTGGAGGTTTTAAATTCATCCTAGGTCCAATAATAACCAGCAATTGATACAGTGGCTAAAAAAGTTGACATTATACTCCCAAGCAGGTGCTTTTTCCAAAACAGGAAGATGATTCTAGAAGCTTCAGGCTTATAGGGTCCTTATGGGTCAGGATCTCTTAAAAGGAGAGGTCTTTTTTATCCCCAGCATTTCCTGACAATGGCTGTGAATAGCCCTGCTTGGGTCACGTGCCCATCCCTGAACCAATCACTGCCCAAGGGGGCAGACAATGGAGCCTGACCTGCCTGGGTTGCTCGTCCACCCTGCAGAGTAGGAGGAAATATCCTTTCTAACTGACAGCCCCACGGTAATCCCAGTAATTGGGTTAGCAATGAGCAGTTCAACAAAAGACTGGAAGTGGGGTTGATAGAAGGTAGTATATTAATCCCATGAGTTTCAAAGTTCATGTTTTCCCCCACATTGCTGCTCCCCTTTTCCTGACCACTTACTTAAAGGCCTGCAAGTGAGATGACATCTGCCATCCATCAGCTTGTCCTTATATGCTCTGCTAGGCTGGGAGCCTGAACGCTACATGTCCCAGAATCCTTTTTCAGCTTGCTTCTGTTCGCCAGCAAGAAGCGCTGGCAGGAGACGGAAGGTGAGAAAAGAAGAGGCCATTCTCCCACCCCCCTCTGGTTTCTGGTTTAGTGCCCTTGGCAGTAGTGGGGTCAGATGTTGTGAGCAACACGTGCAGACTCCTGGGTGTGGCAACCGCAGAACCACAATGTGCCTGGGCTTTTTTCGGAGGGGCTGAGTTTGAACCCTCCACCTCCAGCATATGGGGCTGGTGCCCTACCCCTTTGAGCCACAGGCGCCGCCCCCTTTTAACACTTTTATAACCAATTCTTAGTATTAATTTCCCTTCATTTAATCTAGAATTGTTTCTGTTTTCCAAATTGTACTAAAATAGTTTTCATTTTATTTTGTTACTATGCTTTTATTGGTAGTTTTTTTATTTCAACAATTTTTTAAAATTGTGGTAAAATAGGCACAAAATTTATCATCGAATATTTTCAAGTTTACAGTTCAGTGCCAATAAGCACATAGACACTATTGTGAAACCATCACCATCATCCTTTGTCAGAACTTTTTTATCATCCCAAACTGGAACTCCACAGCCATCAGACAGTAACTCCCCGTTTTTCCCTTTCCCCCAAAGAAATCACCATTCTGCTTTCTGTTTCTCTGAATTTGACTACCCTAGGTATCTCCTAGAAGTGGAATTATAAAATATTTGTCCTTTTGTGCCTGGCTTATTTCACCGAGGATGTCTTCAAAGTTCATCCACGTTGCAGCATATATCAGAATTTCCTTTCAAGGCTCAGTACTATTCTATTGTCTTGAATGGACATCTACATTCCACATTTGGTTTATCTGTTCATCTCTCAATGGACAGTTGGGTTATGTGTTCGTTTTCTAGGGCAGCCAAACAAAGTATCACAGACTGGGTGACCTAAACAACAGAAACGTGTTTTCTCACAGCTCTGGAGCCTCGAGCTCGGCCATCAAGGTGTTGACAACGATTCTTTCCTTCCAGGCCTTTCTCCTTGGCTGTGGATACCCATCTTTCCTCCGTGTCTTCACACGGCCTGTACTCTGCGTGCATCTGTGTCCCAATTTCCTCTTTCTATAAGAACACCAATTATATTAAATTAGGGCTTTCCCTAATAACCTCGTTTAACCTTATCTCTACTCTTATCTCTAAATACCATCGCATTCTGAACTGAGTACTAGAACTTGAACATATGATTTTGGGGAGATGCAATTCAGCCCATATTTGGCTGCTTCCTGCTTTTGGCTATTGAGAATGTTGCTGTGAGCAAAGTGTACAAGTGTCTGTTTAAGTTCTTGCCTTTGATTTTTTGGGTATATACCACAAAGTGGAATTTCTGGATTACAGAATAACTCTGTTTACTTTTCTGAGGAAGCACTATACTGTTTTTCACAGCGGCTGTACCATTTTATATTCTTGCCAACAATGCACAAGTGATCCTGTTTTTCCACATTATCTCCAATACATGGTATTTTCTGGTTTTCATTTAAAAACAATTGGATATCCTAATGTATGTGAAGTGATATCTCAGGCTCATGGTGGTTTTGATTTGCATTTCCCTACTGAACTAGTAACATCAGGCACATTTTCATTTGGTTATTGGGGCCTTTGTATATCTTCTTAGGAGAAACGTCTGAGTCACCCATTACAAAAATTTTATTCTTAAAAGAAATCATAGAAACACCATGGTGATATTAATAAAACTTTTAAAGAAATGGGGAAAATATTCACTTCCAATGCCTAAATAGTTCTGAGATGACCACACTGTTGGGAAAAAGTTGGTACCATCTTTCAGAATCAGCTATAGCAAGGTGACAAAGCAGGTGGGTTCTAAGGCCAGGATATTCTGGGATTTTTCTCTACTTTCCAGATAGGTAACTTTACGCAATTTTCTTTTCTCTTTTCTTTTCTTTTCTTTTTTTTTTCTTTTCTTTTCTGTCTTTCTTTCTTCTTTTTTTTTTTTATGTAGAGACAGAGTCTCAATTTATCGCCCTAGGTAGAGTGCCGTGGTGTCACACTGGTCACAGCAACCTCCAACTACTGGGCTTAGGCGATTCTCTTGCCTCAGCCTCCTAAGCAGCTGGGACTACAGGTGCCTGCCACAATGCCCGGCTATTTTTGTGTTGTTGTTGTTGCAGTTTGGCTGGGGCCCGGTTTGAACACACCACCCTCGGTATATGGGGCCAGCACCTTACTGACTGAGCCACAGGTGCCGCCCTTCATGCAAGTTTCTTAATCATCTTGTATTTTAGTTTCTTTAGTGATGAAATTGGAATAATAATATGGTCTAGTTTATAAGATTGTTACAAGGATTAAATGAGTTAGCAATTTAGAAGAGTGTCTGGTCTGGTACGAAGTCAGCACTTGATATAAATTAATTATCATCATTACTCTTCTCAGGATCTTAACCTTCTGGGCAGCCTCTGCAGCTGGACACCTTCTGATGTCCTCTTTCCTGACTGCTAGTGTTTTTCTTTACCCAGTTACCCACATAGCAAGTAGATATGTATATCTACTTGTTACATTATGCTAAGTGATTTTTACACATTAACTTTAATTTTCACAATGACCTTCAACTATAACCTGGTGATATGAACCTTAGCTCAGAGATCACCTGGGAAGGACCTGCCTGAGGATGTTTTATAGATAACTTTTAAAAATAAATAGGAGTGCACTCTTATTTAGAATAACAATACAAACATAGTAGAGTAAATACACAAAGCAGTAACATAATCATTTATGATCATTATCAAGTATTATATACCGTACATAACTGTATGAGCTATACGCTCACACAACTAGCAGGACAGGAGGCTTGTTTACACCAGCATCAAGACAATGTAAGTGATCTATTGTATGGAGTTGACCATGGCATGTGTGTTCTCATTGCTGTGCTTTATTCCCAGGTAAATTTCTTTTACACAATCTCTCTCTGTTATTTAGACTGACAGTGGGAGCTTAGAGAAGAAGAGTGAATATGCAGGAACGATGATAACTATGTTTAAAAACAAGAGTCTAAATAACCCCAGTTAGTGTGCGCAGGTGTGCGGTTCTTGTTTACTTGGTGTCATGCTCCTGTTGTGTGGTTAAAGAGTGTATGTTTTCTGTAAATGACCAGCTTGTCTCTGAGCATGTGAGGGGGCCAGTGTTACTGGAAGGGTATGACTTGTTTACTGGCCCAGCTGCTTACTTGGCTTACTTACCTCTGGGAGGAGCCTCTCACACCTACAGGACACTAAGTCCCGGGCTGCAGACCCCTCAGTGAAAGTCGTTCTTCACATTCTAACTCAGGGTGTGAAGTCCAGGAGAGTAGCCCTGACATCTTCCCTCTTTGCTGTGAGCCTTGGGATCTACAGAAAGCTCTGAGAGCCTCAGTTCCTTCTTCTAAACAAAGGCAGTCATATAGTAGTTAATATGTAGGCAGCTTTCTAAGGGCTTTACATGTGTTAAGTCATTCAATTCTCAAAGCAACACTATGAGGAGATATTATCATCACCCTTCATTTTACAGATAAGAAAACTGAGGCAGAGACTGGTTAAATAATGTGCCGAGTGACATAGTCAGTAAGCAGAAGGGCCAGAGTTTGAACCCAGCCATGCCAGCTCCAGAGCTTTGGTCTTCAAAACCATGCACAATATTAATATGGGGGTTTAACAGTCCTTAGCTATAAGGGCTACTGTGAATATTCAGGATAAGGCATGTAAAGCATATGGCTTCTGGACTTCCACAGAAATGGTCACTCTTGCTAAGTTTGCCAAGGGACTCTATTTTGCCATACCTAATCAACATCCAGGAGGTTTTCTTCCTCCATTGGTTATTATTCCTTCTCAATCTTTTTCTCTTTTAACTGATCTCTAAATATTGATGTGTCCTGAGTTCTGTACTTGTGTTGTCCTGGGAGATCTTGCACAGTCGCATGCCATAAGATACCATCTATATCATGTATTTTCTGATGACCCCTTTATCACTCAGGGTTTAACTAGAAGAAATAGAACAAGCAGGAGTATATATTAAGAGATTTAGAGCAAGGAATTTCTTGCATGATTTTTAGGGCTTGCTGGGCCAGCCCAAATTCTATATGGTAGATTATTTGGAAGAGCAGTTTTTGGACACTGAGTGAAACTGCTGCTCAGAGGCAAAATGTCTTCCTTAGGGCAGTCTTAGATCTAGCACTAAGACTTGAAATTAATTGATTGAATCAGTCCCACTCAGATCGCCTAGGATATTTTCCCTTACATAAATGCAACTGATTAGTACATGTAAAATATTTTCACAGCAACACCTGGATTAGTATTTATTTCATTGAATAACTGGGGACTCCAGCTAAGGCAACTTGACTAAAGTTGGCCACCAAACTTCTACACTGACATCTCTAGTCTCAACCTCCCTCAGAGCTTCAGATCTGAATATCCAGCTGCTTACTGGAAAGGACTATTTAGTGTCTCCAACTTGGCATTTTTTCAAACTTTATTCTGTATTCCTTCCCATCCACCCCCTCCCCCCCCTCACCTTTCTGTCTTCCCCATTTCTGTAAATGGCACTACCGGTGGCTCAAGGGAAAAACCCTGAGTTGTCTTTGATCCCCTGTGTCTCCTCTTTTCATCTATAAGCAAGTGCTGCCTTCCCACCTCCCGTGAAGCTTTCAGACATGGGCTTCTCACCACCTCCACCATCCCCAGCCTAGGCCAGGCCCCCTTACCTCCAGACTGGACAACTGCCAAAGCCACTTAATCTGCTTACACTCTTACTTCACCCATTCACCCATCATTTAAAAGTTCCGTCCCTCTTCGATGAAAATGTAAATTTCTTACCTTGCTGGAGCACACAGTAGTACTGCATGACAACTTTTTGGTAAGCGATGCATTGTTTATGTGACAGTGGTCCCATGAGATTATAACAGAGCTGAAAAATTCCTCTTGCCTGGTGACCTCACAGTCATCCTAACTTTGTAGTACAACAGATTCCTCAAATGTTTGTGTTGATGCTGGTGTAAACAAACCTACTGTGCTGCTAGTTGTATAAAAGTACAGCGCATATGGTTATGAACAGTACATAATGCCTGATAATGAATTAATAAATGATTATGTTACTGGTTAGTGTATTTACTATACTATGCTATTGTTATTGTTTTAAATAACAGTGTAGTCCTATTTATTTTTAAAAAAGTTATCTGTAAAACAGCCTCAGGCAGATCCTTCAGGAGGTATCCATCGCCTAACAACACATTTCTCAGAACACATCCTCCTTGTTAGGCAACACGTGACTGTACAGTCTATTCTTACGCCATATACCATTGTTAACTCAGGGGATGACAGCCCCATGCCGGTGAGCTGTCACGTTGCCCTGAAGACGTTCCAGTGGGAAAAGATGTGGCGCATAAGACAGTGACATTGATGATTCTTACCCTGTGTCGACCTAGGCTAATGGATGTGTTTGTATTTTAGCTTTTAACAAAAAAGTTTAAATAGTAAAAATAATGATAATAATAATGAAATAGAAAACAGTTTATACAATAAGAATATAAAGAAAAAACATTTTTGTATAGGTGTATAATATGTTTGGTTTTAAGCCAAATGTTATTACAAAAGAGTCAAAAAGTCAAAAAAAAGTTAAAAAGTTACCATGCGTGGTGGTTCATGCCTGTAGTTCCAGCACTTTGGGAGGCTGAGACGAGAAAATTGCTTGAGGCCAGGAGTTCAAGACCAGTCTAGGCAATATAAGGCCTAAAGACCTCTGTCTTTATGAAAAATTAAAAAAATAAAATAAAATTAGATGGGTGTGGTGGCCCTTGCCTGTAGTCTCAGTTACTTGGGTGGCTGAAGCAGAAGGATTGTTGAGCCCAGGAGTTTGAGGTTGCCATGACCTATGATGATGCCACTGCATATAGCCTGGGTGACAGAGCAAGATCCTGTCTCAAAAAAAAAAAAAAAAAAATTGAAATGTTTATAATGTAAAAACTTTATAGTAAGCTAATTAACTGTTTATTATAGAAGAAATATATATTTTTAATTTTTTCTTTTTCTTGACCTCTCAAGGAAAGGAAAAATATATTTTAATAAATTTAGTGTAGATTAAGTGTCAGTGTTTATGCAGTCTACAGTAGTGTCCAGTTACGTCCTTGCCTTTCATAATCACTTACTGCTCTCTCACTGACTCAGCCAGAGCAGCTTCCAGTCCTGTGTGCTCCATTGGTGGTAAGTATCTTATACAGGGGTGCCGTTTTTATAAAACATTGAAAACAATTGTTTTATTCTACAAACAATAGCGGGTGGGTAATGAGCACATTGAAGCATCCCTTTTTAGGAGAGACTATTTCCAAGAATAGATAGGTTATATTGAAGCCAGATCATGCTTTTCTCCTCTCCTAATTAGTGTTTTGCAAAGAGGAAGTAATTACTGCAAGGAGCCTGGGCTGAGTTAAGTCTGATCTTTTCTCTGAACATTGCCTCCAAGCTCAATAAGGTGTACCTTTTTAATACTATATTTTTACTCTGACTTTTCTATGTTTAGATGCACAAGCACCGTTGTGTTACAATTGCCTATGGTATTGGGTGCAGTAACTTGCTGTCCAGGCTTATAGTCTAGAAGCAACAGGCTGTGGCATACAGTCTCATTATGTAGTAGGCTACGCCATCTAGGTTTGTGCAAGCCTGCTCTGTGATGTTCCCATGATGGTGGCATGGCCTAACAACACATTTCTCAGAACACATCCTCCTCGTTAGGCAACACGTGACTGGACAGTCTATTCTTACGCCATATTGCCATGCTGTCTTCACTACTGTAGCTTAGTAGTGGGGTTTGAAACTAGGAAGTGTGAGTCCTCCAAAAAAATTGTATTTTAAAGAGAAAGCTGATGAGACTTGGTTCTAGATTTGATGAGTGTTGATCTACTGTAACAACCTTGGAGTTATTTAATTTTTTTTTTTTTTTTAAACTTTGCCCTTTGAAAATGACTTTGGCCCCCAAATAGCTTTTTTCCTCCTTGTGGCTTTCAGGGGAAGGGGGGTGATGTATGGGAGATAAACCACTGACTCCAGGTGGTGACCCTGGAAAGGATCACCTTCTGTTTCCCTGTGACTTGGAGAGCTTAAAAGGGAGAGGATAACTGCTAGGAAAATATTAATTATTGTCCTGTTGTTGATAGAAGCCAGTAAAAGAGAACAATGGTTGGCACTTCCATGTCAGTGATTTCTGTAGAATCACTCTGTCCAGTGCAGTAGTCACTGGAATGTGGCCAGGACAACTGAGGAACTGAATTTCAGATTTTATTTACTGTTCATAAATTTAAATTTACATTTAAAAAACTGAAACTTGATTTGCTTATTAGAAAACATTTAAGTATGCTTAGAATCATTTGCATGTGTGACCTAGTTTTTCAACGGTTCATTTTATGAAACACAAACACAGATTGAGTATTTCTGATGGAAATTTCTCAAGAGATTTTCAAATTCAGGTGTGCTATGAGCATAAAATACCCACCAGATTTCCAAGACTTGGCGTGAAAAAAAGAGTTTAGAATATACCGGTAGTAATTTTTTATTGATTACACGTTGAAATGATAATATTTCAGATCTACTGGAGTAAGTAAAATATTTCGTTAATATCATCCATTCCTTTTTACTTTGGAAAATGAAGCTATTAGAGAATTTAAAGTTATATCTTTCTGGCTTTCATTATGAGCTGCTCTAGCTGTTTTAATGATGAGTCTCCAATGCCATTTCACCCACAAAGATAATTACACAGCAAAGGCACTGTGGTGACTTTTGCAGGGGAGATTTAAGCTTCCAATTAAGTAGAGGCTATAAATGAGATTAATGAGGAAAATAAAGGTGAAGACTGGCCTCTATGTTGATGAAGTTCAAGCCAGTGCCATGCTCATTTCTCCTTCCTCTTGGTGTCCTTAAGTGCCCTCTCGCAGGCCCTCCTGCCCTGTCTTTTTATCACTCCCTTTTCTAGGAGTTGAAGCTCTGTAGTCTTCCTGCTCTCAACTTTGGTCTCCCTTTTCCTTGTCCTCTCCCTGCCCTTCCTTCTCAGGGCTTGCCTCCTTCTTATTCTTCACACCACCAATCTTCTTGGGAAAGAAGCTTAACTCTAATGCAGAGGTTGGCAAATATTTTCTGTAAGGGCCAGAAAGTAAATAATTTTAGGCTTTTTGGGCCATTAGAGCCTCTGTGATACCATTCAACAGCTGTTGAAGTGTGAAAACAGCCAGAGACAATGTGTCAACAAACAGGTTAGTCTGTGGTCCAATAAAACTTTATTGATAGACACTGAAATTAGAATTTTGTATAATTTTCCCATATCAAGACATCTTGTATTTCTTTTGATTTTTTCCTCCAGCTCTTTCAAAATGTAAAAGCCATTCTAATGTCACGGTCTATGCAAAAATAGGAGGGTAGGATTTGGCTCACAGGATCTGGCTCAAGCCTACTCTAAAGTACAAGTGGAGAAATGTGATGGGCTCACATTTTGGAAATACTGAGTAGAAGGATCTTTTCATTCCTTCACTGTCAGCATACTACCAGCATTGTAGGTACTCAGTCCTTACTCCAGCTGAATGTTAGAGAGGAATGTTTAATACGGAAGATCATTTGAGGATACCCATAGCAGGAGGGACTTCTGAGCAGCAATCACTGCAGCAGAGGTTTTCCTGCCCAAGTCTAGTACCTTAAAGGGCCCATTTTGGCCCTGATCTGCCTTTGCCCAACACAAGGGATGGCAATTCCTCACCTTCATGCTTTAAGCACTTGGGGCCCTGTAATTTCCTGCCCAAATAACCTCAAGTCTACTTTTAGGTGAATGTGGCCCTTTCCTTCTTCCCGTTCAAATGTGCACAGACCACACTGCCAAGGTGCTCACACATGGCCCAGCGACCACTGTTTGCACAGGTTGGGGATGGAGCTGGCAGCAAGGGCTAGGATTTGTGTTTGCTGAGGGTTAGGAAGAGAAAGGAGTAGGACCTGGACAGAAGCCAGAAATGGCTGCTTCTATGTGGTCATGCTTGGGTACGTGAGCTTGATCAGGAACATGGCTTTCCAGAAAGTTATGAAGGTATTTTGGTAACAGTAGGTTACTTTAATTAAGAATTTAAATATTTAAACATAGAGTATGTGGGCTTCCATTTGTATGCTTATCCTAAACCCTGCATTTTTAGAGATGGGCCTGTTTCTGCAGTAAAGATTTAACTTTGAGATGGAGATGGGAGGGTGGGGGCCAGTGGTACAGTAAAGGGTGTGGGCTGATTCTGGCTGCCAAGACTCCACAGTGTGGATCTCTTCACAACTCTATGTTGGGAAAGGATGGAGTATTGACTCCACAGAAATTGTCAAACATTATAAATGCTATAGATCAGGTCTTGTTTGTTTTGAGAGCTGGTTTTGAAATATTTGCCAGCACACCACACCCCGTGTGATTGCCTGCTACCCACTGAGAGATGATGGCTCCCCCCCCCCCCCATGTAGTTTTTGTCCCAGGAATTCAGTTTCCTACCTAAAGAGAATGAACCTGGGGAAATTCTCTTCAAGAGACGTGTTTGGCTGAAAAGTGTGACTGTGAGGGGAATATTGAATTACCCATTTATTTGTAAGAATTTCTGAAATGCACCAACTTCCTGGTTTTCCTGAGTCACGTTTTTTGAGCAGTACCAAACTCTGATTCTCAGAGTAGAATGTCTATACTGGTCCTACTTCAAATTGTTGCTATTGATCTTGATCAGCTCCAGCAAGGTATGAATATCACCACCTCTTTAACTTACGTTTGTACCATACATCTAAATTCAAATAATCATGCAAAATGACTATTACGGTTAATCTCTGCATTCCTTTACCTGAAAGTGCCAGTAGTTGCCAACTCTGTGGTTTTTCTCCTTTTATTTACTACGCCTGCCCTCTAATGGTAGGTTGAGAGAATGCAGATAGATCCTATCAATGTCAGATTCTACAAGGGGGTTCACAAACTCAACTATCTCCTGGGGCCAGGTGGAAAATGTGGAAGAACTAATATGGCAGGATATGAGAAGAATGAAGAGTGTGGAGTGTACTAGAGAACACATATCCTATCTAAAGAATGGCCCTCTCACTCAGGCTGTAAAATGACAATAAGTCTGTGAATTTTGAACAGAGGTCATAGCCTATCTGAGGCCTACAGATGAATGAATGTCTTTGGTTTGACCTTCACAGTGTCAATCTATTCAGTGTTTCTAAATAGTTAAATTAGTTGAAGATGTGAAAACAATGTTCTCTTTCTTTTTTTCCTTTTTTCTTTGAGGGTAAGCATTTTATTAGCATCACAGAGTCTGTTTTTTCCTTTCCCATCAGATCGTCCAGGTCTGAGATCCTTGTCAGTTTGTAGGTTCAACCTGGAGGTCACTAGAACTGTTGGCCCCCAAGGACGTGAATGTGCAGGTGATGGATTGTGGGCCCAGCTTCCCATCATTGATCACAGGTCAGGATCCATCTCCCAGGCCCTCAGCCTTTGCTATCTTCTTGGCCACAGGAGTAGATGTCCCAGAAGTTGCTGGTCATTCTCTTAAACCTGGCTAATCCAAGGAATGGGCTTCTTGGGAATGACCAGGAAGTGCACATGAGCCGGGGGGCCACATCATGGAACAGGAGACACTGCTGGTTCTCATATGGAAAGTCAGCAGGGAGGCTTTGGTCCAGGATCCTCCCCAGGAACTGTCTGCTGGGCCTTGGCCACTTCATTCCCATCAGTTGCACCCACAGCTCCTCACACCTGTGCGCCTGGGGCCCCATGATCACCTTGGCTCATGCGCTGTGCACGACCTGGTGACCAGGACCACAGCTGCTACACCTTCCTGGAGCTGAGGGAGCCTCCTAAAAATTTTTTTTTTATTTCTATTTATTTATTTTTTTCTTTCTTCTTGTAAAAGTCCTAAATTTATACTATGACCTTCCAACATTCTAATGAGACTAATAACTCTTAAAGAACTTTTGAAAATGGCAAGTGACATCCAAGAGCAAGAATTATCTCCACAACATTCCCAACAGATGGGGCCATTATCACGTATGCTTTAGAATTCCAGAAGCAAGGAATTCTTTATTTTTCAGATGCTTTATATACATGTATTATTATTTTTTTTTAAACTGGGCCTCACTCTGTTGCCTGGAGCTAGACTACAGCAGAAACATCATAGCTCACTACAGCTTCAAACTCCTGGGTTCAAGAGATCCTCCTACTTCAGCGTCTCAAGTACATGGCACTACAGGCACCTGCCACCACAACTAGCTAATTAAAAAAAGTTTGTGGGCTCAGTGCCTGTAGCACAGTGGTTATGGTGGCGGTCACATACACTGAGGCTGGTGGGTTCAAACCCAGCCCCGGCCAGCTAAACAATGACAACTGCAACAACAAAAAAATAGCCAGGTGTTGTGGCCGGTGCCTGTAGTCCCACCTATTTGGGAGGCTGAGGTAAGAGAATCGCTTAAGCCTAAGAGTTTGAGGTTGCTGTGAGCTGCGACTCCATGGCACTCTATCGAGGGCCACATAGTAAGACTCTGTCTCAAAAAAAAAAAAATTTTTTTTGTGGGGACAGGGAGCTCATTATGTTGTCCAGGTTGGTCTTGAACTCCTGACTTTTTTTTTTTGTTGTTTTTTTCTTTTGCAGTTTTTGGCCAGGGCTGGGTTTGAACCTGCTACCTCCAGCACATGGGGCCAGTGGTCTACTCCTTTGAGCCACAGGCACTGCCCCTTGAACTCCTGACTTTAAGTAATCCTCTTGCCTTGACCTTCCAAAGTGCTGGGATTACAGGTGTGTGCCACAATGCCCTGCCTAATTTTTTATTATGTACTATTTTATACAAACAAAATATCTCTCTCCCCTGCCCCTCTCTCACCCACAACCACAAGGTAAATGAAATAATAAACAGCCTTCTTGCCCCTACCCTTGTCATACTCCAGTGGAATCCTCTTCCCCACTCACCCCCACCACCGAGGGTAAGGTAAATGCCATCAGCTGTCATCTTTGTCATTCCCTCACTAAACTCCTAGTGATTCTAATACATTTTTTATAGCTACTTTGGGTTCTTTATACAGACGATCATTTTATCTGAGAGGATGAACTCTTTTTTTTCTCTTTTCCTCGACTTGTTGCCCGGGTTCTCTAAGTCCGTGTTGCTGAGAAATGGTAATAGTAGGGGCAAATCATCCTTGCTTTATTTCTGGTTTGGGAAAAGGAGCTTCTGTTTCATTATTAACTACAATGTTTGCTGTAGATTTTGATTGGCATACATTATCAGGTTAAATAAATTCCCTCTATTCCTACTTTGCTGAGAATAGCAATTATGAATGATGATGAATAAATGTTGGACATGACCAAATGAACTTTTTCTGCATCAATTTATATGATCATATGTTTACCTTTAACTTTTTATTACAGAGATTTTCAAACATACACAAAAGTACAGAGAATGTTATAATGAACGCTCATGACCTATTACCTGACTTCAACAATTTTCAATTTCCTGCCATTCTTATATTATCTCTTCCTTTTGCTTTTTTTGGTTGGAGTATTTGAAAGTAATTTTCAGGTATATTACCAGTTAATCTGTAAATACAGTGGTGTGTACACAGTCCAGGCTCAGTGGCTCATGCCTATAATCCTAGCACTTTGGGAGGCTGAGGCTGGCTAATTTTAAACCATTTTTTGTAGAGACAGGTTCTTGCTATGTTGCCCAGAGATGGTCTCTAACTCCTGGCTTATAGGGATTCTTCTTTCTCAGCTTCCTAAAGTGGTGGGATTACAGGCCTGAGTCATCATGCCTGGTCAATTATAGGTTTTTTTTTTTTTTTTTTTTTTTTTTTTAACAGAGTCTTACTATGTTGCTCTCAGTAGAGTGCTATGATGTCACAGCTCACAGCAACCTCAAAGTCTTGGGCTTAAGTGATTCTCTTGCCTCAACCTGCCAAGGAGCTATGACTACAGGCACCTGCCACAACACCCGGCTATTTTTCTGTTGCAGTTGTCATTGTTGCTTTAGCTGGCTCTGGCTGGGTTTGAACCTGCCAGCCTCAGTGTATGTGGCTGGTGCCCTATCCACTGAGCTACGGGCTCTGCGAATTACAGGTTTATTATAGGAAAGGATACAAATCTGAAATAAACAGAAGAAGAGGTGCATAGGGCAATGTCTGGGAGGGTCCCAAATGCCAAGCTTCTAGTGTCCTCTCCCAGTGGACTCAGGACACATCACCTGTCCAGCAGCCTGTATCAATACACACAGAGGGTTGCCAATCAAGAAAGCACAATTAGGTTTGTTTTTGTGCAGAAATTTTGTGCAGAATTTGTTTTTCTTAGAGTTTCATTATGCAGGCACAAATGATTGAATCCTTGGCCACTTGATTGAGATAATTCTTTTCTCTGAAGGTGAGGTTGATATCACCTGTTTCGAAACCTTAATCTTCTAATCACAGATTGGTCTTTTGGCGTGGCTGGTCTTCAGCTATCTCCTTAGCATACTGTATCTAGTGGCTCATCCTGTCCCATCTGGTTGGCACAAACTCAGGGTTGATCTGAGTGGAACACTGTGAGTAACAAAAGGCACTCCGAGCACTCTCGAAATTTCAAGAGTTTCGAAGCTGCCTCCAAGGAACCAGGAGCAAAAGACCAGCCAGATTCTACTGTACAGAATTTCTTTAGAGTTTCCGAAACTATAGGAAAATATGTATTACATTTTTAGTTTAATGTGTTAATTAATTATATTAGTAGATTCTATAACAGGAAACATACTTTGAATTTCTATGATGAACCCAACTTAGTAATAAAAGCATTATATTTTTCATAGATTGCTGGATTCAATTTGCCAATATTTTGTTTATGATTTTTGTATCTATGTTAATGAGTAAGATGAGCTTGTAATTTTTCTTGATTATTTTATCCTTGCATGCCTTTGATATCAAGGTTATAAGAGCTTCAGAGTATCAAGGTCGGGAGTTTGGAATATCTATTCCTTGAACGTTTGAATAGAACTCACTTGTATATTGGTTTGGTCTCACTTGGTGTTTAATTTTTGGAAAAGTTTTAAACTATTGACTTATTTTCTTTAATGATTACAAGTCTGAGTTTCCTAGCTGAATAGATATAGCAGGTTAGATTTTTCTGGGGATTTATTCATTTCATTTATGTTTTAAAATGTATTGGTACAATACTGTCCCCAATATTTTCTTTGTTCTTTTCTTTTCTTTTCTTTTTTTTTTTTGAGACAACAGAGCCTCACTATGTCACCTTTGGTAGAGTGCTGTGGCATCACAGCTCACAGCAAACTCCAACTCTTAGGCTTTTTAAGCGATTCTCTTGCCTTAGCCTCCCAAGTAGCTGGGAGTACAGGTGCCTGCCACAGCACCTGGCTGTTTTTTTGTTGCAGTTGTAATTATTGTTTCAGCTGGCCTGGGCTGGGTTCAAACCTGCCACCCTTGATGCATGTGGCTGGTGCCATAACCACTGTGCTACAGGCACCGAGCCTGTCCCCAATATTTTCTTATTCCTTTATTCCTAAAGTTTATTACTTAAAACAATTTCTTGTCAACATCCCAAGTGGTCAGAGTATTAAAATTTTTAGGTTTTATTTTTAAATTTTATATTTAAATTTATTTATTTATTTTTTTTTGAGACAGGGTCTCTCCTTGTTGTCCTTGGTAGAGTGCTATGGTGTCATAGCTCACACCAACCTCAAACTCTTGTGCTCAAGTGATTCTCTTGCCTCAGCCTCCAAAGGAACTGAGGCAAAAATAGCCCAACACCTGGCTATTTTTAGAGACAAGGTCTTGCTCTGGCTCAGGCTGGTCTCCAACTCGTACGCTCAGGCAATCCACTGCCTTGGCCTCCCAGAGTGCTAGAATTATAGGCATGAGCCACCGCACCCATATTTATATATTTAAATTTTTAAAATATTTAATAAATTCTGTAATTTCAAACTTACAAAAAAATCATAAGGATTATACTAAAATTCTTCTGTATATCCTACCTATATTCACCCACTGCTAATATTTTTTCCCTATTTGCTTTATAATTCATCTCTCTATCTCTCATATATATGTAAAAGGTATGCATGTATTCCACCCCACCCCCGAATCATTTGAGAGTAAGTTTCTGATATTATTCCCCTTCAAACCTTAGTACTTCACTATTTCCTAAGAACAGGAATCTCTTTTGTATAACCCTAGTATACTTAATGGTTCAGGAAATTTAACATTGACATAAGCGTTAACGATTGGACGTTATCTGATATACACTCCACTTTCCGCTTTTGCTAGTTGCCCCAGTAACACCTTCCTACTATTATATTTTGGGTCCAGGATCCAGGTAGCATTTAGTCGTCATCCCTCTTAGCTTTTGAATTTCCTTTACTGTGGAATGGTCCCTCAGCTATTTCTTGGTCTTTCACAACACATATCTTGGAGAGTACAGGATGGTTATTTTCTAGACTCTCTCATCTTAAATTTGCCTGGCATTTCCCCATGGCTAGATTTGGGTCATGCGTTTTGGTGTGTGGGAGTGACTACGCAAGTGATATTGTTTGCTTCTTGGTGTGCAGCGTTAGAAGTCAGGAGATGGGGCGGTGCCTGTGGCTCAAAGGAGTAGGGCGTCAGCCCCATAGGCCAGAGGTGGCGGGTTCAAACCCAGCCCTGGCCAAAAACTAAAACTAAATAAATAAATAAACATTAAAAAAAAAGAAGTCAGTAGATGATTAGTGATGTTAACTTTGATCACTTGGGTACAGTGGTGTCCAATAATTTTCTCTATTGTAAAGTTACTACTTTCTACATTAAATAAGTAATTTGTGGAAGGTACTTTAAAATGGTGGAGATAGCCTTTTCCTCCTCAACCTTGACACATGAGCTTTAGCATCCGTTATCGATTCTTGCCTCTATCAACCATCATTACGGTGGTTAAAAAATACGGGTGTTCTAATACTTAAAACACTCCTTTATAGTTACTGGCCAGCCTTCAACCGTAAGGAAGAGTCTTCTCTTCTCTCCTAGTTACTTATCTCATTCCTTTTAAACTTCAATGGCACCTAATTTTTTCTTGTTTATTTGTGCTTTTCTTTTAGTAGTTCAATCTTGCCTGAATTTTCTGTGTTTTATGAGACTTTTCAAGGAGTCAACTTTTTGATTTGTTTCCTGCCTTACGTTCGATTCCCCCAGAAGCAGACAGTCTGTAGGCTTGTAGATAATGGTGCTTGCCAGGGTACTGTGGACAGAGAAGGCCAAGGCATAACCAGAATATGTTTCATACTTAGTAAGGATGAGGCGCTGTCCCATCCTTACTGAGGGATCCATGGTGATGAAGTGGGCATGGAGTGGCTGCTTCTGTCCTCCGGTTGTACCATATCAGGTGCTTAGCCTTGGTCTCTGCTGCTGATGACTGGGCATTCAGCAGTGGGGGCAGCCAGATCAGCCTTAGTGAGAGGCAGCCCATCAGGTCAGGCTGTCGCGACTAATCTGTTCACTCATGGGGCCCTCAATAAGGACTGAGGTGGCTGAGGACGCAGGCTGACCTGCATTCACTGAACGGGTCATCTGTCTAGCTGTTTATTCAGGGCTCCTTTTTTTGCCACACGCACTCTCTGGTGGGCACTGATGTGGGACGCAAAAGTTGACACACTATGTGCTTGTTTCCATGGCTCCACCCACATGCCTCTTCCTCAGACATCCTTGTTTTCAGTTTTTTAGTCTTGTTTCCTCTGGACCCTTGGCCAAGCAGGCAAGCCGTTTTCTACCACTAGAAGTCTGTATATATCCTTGCTTTGGGTCACTTTTCCCCAGATGCAAAGTAGATGACCAATGGCACTTGAAATTGGCATCCAGATCACCTTGGTTGGGTCTGTAGTGCAGCAACTGCCCTTTTATAACTCAACGTATTATGCTGACCTAATGATTATAAGGCTTTTCTCCTTTTTCCCTTTGGTCAACTGGCTGGCGAGAAATCTCCAAGAGGCCATAGGTATGAGCTGATGGTGAGGGGGGGTCTAGGTCACCTACACTTGCTATTTCATTGCTTCCTTTGTACTGTGGAGCCTGAGCCGAAATACATCATGTTCATCATATGACAGATTATAATCGTGCCTACCTGAGTTTATGATTGGTGCGTCTGACAACTGCCCAGGTTATGATATTCCATAGTCAGGCACTCAGTTTCTCCCAGGGCCTAGTAGCATGCCAGAACTGATTTTTAAATGGCAACTAGTTCTCTGTTGGGGACGGCATGGCCTTGCTCCAGAACCTTACTGGTCTGCACTGCAACTTTCCCATAAGGGCTTGCCAGACTCCATAGAGTGTCCGTAACTATCACATATGCCTCTAACATCATTGGATCTGCCAAACCATATGGCCCAACAGTAGGGTCCCTTGTACTGCAGCCTAAATATGCGGCAGAGCTCCCTCCTGCCCTGTGCCATACTCAGAATTGGCAGCCTTCCGTGTCACCTGGGAATGGGTGACAGCAGTATTCCCTAGTGCAATGTTTACCACCTCCAATACCTGTAGCAAGTGTTGTGTTTCTTCTTAGTGGGAGGCAGCACAAGGTGCAGTCACCTGTCCTTTAGTTTGGATAGGCTGTCTTGGCATATCCAAGACAAAAGACTCCTAAAAACTAAGATGGCAGTTCCTACAAACTAACATGGCCATTCTCTGAACCTTTGTTAGGGTTTATGTCCCACTCTCTGGTATGAATCTTTCTAGGATGTCCAGAATTCTTGCAATGTCCTAGTCTCCAGGCCCAATTAGTGTGATGTCATCAATGTGATGGACTGATCTTGGGATGTCAGGATGTTAGGATTCTTTCAGACTATATTGTAACAGAGAAGGAGCCTTAATTCAGCCCAAGGGCAAGGTTTTAAATATGCACTTCTGTCCATCCCAGGTGAATGGGAAGTGCTTTTGCCATCTTTCCTACTGGGGCCAGATCAATAGCTGTATTCCTACAGGCAGAGGCTGTGTTCATCTGTTCTAATAAAGATACCCTCTCTGGCATGGAAGCTGCAAGTGTGCCTGTCCATAGTAAGTTTACAGTCACTTACATTTACCCACTATGATCCATCTGATTTAGCAGAGGTTTTGCCGATGAATTAACAGGGACATATGTATCCTTTAAGTCTTTGAGAGTGTCACTTCCTTGACATCACTGTCATCTCATAACTTGTTTGCAACAGTTCTCAAAAAGTCTGTGTATTACTTTTCCCCATTTACAGCTTCTCTGGTAGAATCCTGTTAGATTTCTATCATGTGCCAGATACTTTGGGATAAGAATTAGGAGAAATGCTACTTTGAGTACCTGATGTGTAGGGGTCATCATCAGGGGACCTGGTCTCCCCTTTAAAGATGAACTCTCTTACCTGTCTTGGGTTCTACTCTCAAAACTACAAGATGACTTAAAATAATAGAATCAAATCTTAGCTTGGAAAAAACCAAAATGGTATATAATGCTCCCTCTCCCAATATGATGTTGAAGCTGTAAAATAGATTATTTACCATAATTCCTTTAGTAACTTCCATATTTGAAGGTCTCCTGTATGCTAGGACTGGGCAGCCACTTCATATGGGCTGTCACAGGAACCATAGGTTTTTCCCTTTTCCCAGAGAAGGAAATTGGGGGTCAGTGAGGTGCAGAGTCTCTTATTACCACCTTGATGGGATGGCAAAGATCTCCACTGCTTGGTCATCCCCCCACCTGTCTTTTTTGATGCTCCTTGTCTGTTTCCCTAGGGTTGTCAGCTGGCCAGACATCAGCGTGTGTCACAGGAAGTGTGGGAAACCTTTGCAGTTCAGTTTGTGGGGTCTATAAGAAAGACAACAAGAAAGCAGAAAGTGGGCCTGGCCTGGGGGTCAGTTACAGAGCTGCCTGCATTCCCTCAGACCTAAAGGAGAAAGCAGATCTTTCCAAGATAGGGTGATAGGGTGTGAGGAGGAGACAGGTCACCGTGCAATGCTGATTTCCTGTCATCCTCACCCTCACTCCTGTTGGATTTCTATCACATTCCAGGCTCTTTACTCACTTGACATCTTTAACTCTCCTCAACAACTATGAAAGTAAGAGTAACTCTTCTCACTTTATGAAAGTACAAGCCGAAAGTCAGAGAAACGAATTGATTTTTCCATGTCAGTGATAAAGCTGGGATCTGAAGCCACGACCCCCACATGATGCTATCCTCTCTGGTTTTTGAATGAAACTCCACTAATATTTTTTATATAATAATTGTTACTCTAATTTTGTCTTTTGTAACTTCAAGGAAGTTCTCTGTGGTTATGTTTTTTAAAAAATTTCTCTTTGAATTATTTGGCTGGACCAGTTGCATTTGAACATTCTTGCCAGCAGATGTCGACATGAAACCAAATAACTCAGGATACGATTCCAGGGCTCTGCAGAGGAGGGAATGGGACTCACTGCCGTGCCCTCTGCCTGTTGGGTATCTGGCTTCTACTACCGGGGCCCTCACCCTGGCTCCTTAAGGTCCTCAGTACAAAGTCCTCACAGCTGTTGCTAAGCTTCTCAGATGGCTTACCACACACTCATGCCTTTGTCCCGGCTAGCCCTCCCCTGGAAGACCCCTTCCTAGCTGCTTCATCTGGTTGTTCTTTCTTATCCTTGGGGACTCAGCACAAGGTTCATCTACAGGGAACCCCCTGTTCCTGCCCCCTTTCCATGCGTCTCCTCGTTGCAGCACTTGTGGCCCCTGGTCCTGCTCCTTTTGGCTCGGCTGTCTTCCTACTAGACAGTCTCTTTGAGGGAAGAGACTATGTTCCACCCATCTCAGGATTCCTGGTGCTTGGCTCAAGGATTCCTAGTGCCAGTATGAAAAAAAAGACATTGGTTGAATGTGTAAACAAATAAATGAGTGTTTACAGCAAAGGCTGTTGATTTTTGTGGAGCCCCAAAGTGCAGAATCTTTTCTTGACATGGACAGTCATCACATCACAGGGTGGGCCACAGGGGGAGAGGTGGGCAGTGGCTCTCCCTGGCCTGTGGGGTGGGGCGTTTGTATTTTCTGTTTGGGGCGTTTCTTGCTTCCTCTCAATAGCTCTCTGAATCTTTTAAAATACCTCCAAGGAGGGAGGCATTTTCTCAAGATGTAAAAAAGAGTAATTTAAGTAAGTGGAAGGAAAATGCATTTTAATTGCATTATTATACTAATTTATGCCTTCTGCCCCCCTTGAAAAAGTGCTTTTTCACAGTGTGGAAGCACATTAGGGTTGAGAGTTGAGACTAATTGTTTCAGATGGCTGCTGAGAGACAATGGGCTTTGTTTTTACAGCTCTCAAAGCAGGTGGGTAAACAGGCCCGTTTTATTCTCTCTACAAGACCAGGCTGAGTTTCATGGAGCTTAGGGACCACAGCTGCAGGATCTGTCCTCCTAGTGCAATGCCTGGCACAAAATAGATGCTCAGAAAGAATCTGCTCAGTGGATATGTGAATGAATAAGACAGAGGTAGGGCAGATGCAATATTGAGGGGCATTCAAGACGGTCGGGTCTCTTCCGCAGTGAAGTTCTGTGCAGTCCGGATGGAGAGAGGGGAAATGAATGAACACCTCTGGATTCCTCTGTGCTGCCACGTGCAGGCCAGTCTCTGGACACATGATTTCCTCCTCAATCCTCACAACCTCCCTGTGTGGTAAGCCCAGTTTACAGATCAGCAAGTTGAGTCTTGGAGGGGTCAAATAATTTGCCCAAAGTCTTGATGTCACAGAGAAGCCGAGTCAGTCTGAGGACAGGGCATGTCTGCTTCTTGTATTCTTCTCCCTGCTCCTCAGTCAGACTCTTTTACTGCATTCTGAATACCTACTGTCTGAGTCTGCTCAGGCTGCTGTAGGTGTTGGGAGTCGGGGATCCTACTTGCCTGACCCCCTGGTTAGACTACTTGGCTGAGCTAGAAAGTTCAACTGAGGCATGGTGGTAATCGAAAGCAAAAGTGATTAGAAACTGAAAATAAAACCAGAGTGGCACAGGCAGTGTGGACAGAAAGTAAAGGTCATCTGCACCAGTTTCAGGGTGACAAAAAGAGATTTTATTTAGGAAGAACAAGGAGAAAATTTAGAGTACTTCCAAAGACAGTTGGACATGGGTCCCTCTCCTAAAGGAGGGAAGGAGAGAGAGATGGAGACAAGGCCTGCGGGCATATTAAATACTCCATGTGAAGTAGCTGCAAGGCCTTCATTGGCTTCTTTGTGCCTCCAGGCAGAATTGCCCTTTTCTATTGGTCATTGGTTACCGAGGTTACTTCATAGCCACACTGTTATGGGCCCTGCAGACTCCCTGGTTCAGCAGGCCAGGATTTCCTCTCCTCCTTGAAGCCCATTACTTAGTGTCCCTTCTCAGTGACCAATTACCACAGACGGGTGGCTCTGTTTGGTGTCATGTTTAGTGAGGGCTGCTTCCTGGGTCATAGATAGTGCCTTCTTGCTGTGACCTCATGTACTTTAAGAGTCCAGGCAGCTCCCTGAGGCCTCTTTTACAAGGGCATAACACCATGCATACAATTCCATTCTCACAACCTGATCACCTACCAAAGGTTTCCATCATATTGGGTTGGGATTCAACATATGATTTATGAGAGAACGAAAATGTTCAGACCATACCTCCTACTATGTGCATGCACTAAATTAGGCACCTACTAAAATCCTAGTATCTGGCATATATCAGATATCAGATAAATGGCAGTTATTACTGTTAATAAGAATACTCACAAAATCCTTTCTAAGAAGGTATCGTTCTTTTCACTGTGTACCCGCTAGAGTTTGATACAACACAGATTCTGATTCCACAGTTCTAACGTGTGGCTTAAGATTTCTGTATGTCTAACGACTTAATTTTTCTTGTCCAGGAAGTTTACTTTGAGTGGCAGGGCTGTAGACAATAGAACTCGGGTTCAAGGGCAGAAACTGTCCTGCTGAGCATAGCAGCTGTCAGGCCTAAGTGTGTCTGGCTCTAAAGCTTGTCTTCCTTCCCTCTTATTCTCTTACCTCTTAGTCCCCAAGTCCACACCCCTTACCTCCTCCAGGGCTGTGCTCTCCACATGTGGTCAGGACACTCTGCATGGGGACCACTGGGGCCAGCTCACAGTGCCTAGGCCAGGCCCACCCTGAGTGGATAGATCAGTCCACCTGCCAGACGCATCTCTTTTTTGGTCTGGATGTTGTCTTCTGTTATATCACCATTATTTTTTGGTAACGGTTTTTAATTTATTTTTTTAGTTTTTAAACAGGTCTCGCTCCATCACCCAGACTAAAGTACAGTGGTACTCTCATAGCTCACCGCAGCCTTCAACTCTGGTAATATCTCCATTGAGATATAATTCATATACCACATAGAGCACCCATTTTTTTTTTCTTTTTGAGACAGAGTCTCACTATGTTCCTCTTGGTAGAGTCCTGTGGCATCACAGCTCACAGCAACCTCAAACTCCTGGGCTTAAACGATTCTCTCGCCTCAGCCTCCCAGGTAGCTGGGACTACAGGCGCCCACCACAATGCCTGGCTGTTTTTCATTGCTGTTGTCATTGTTGTTTAGCTGGCCCAGCCAGGTTTGAACCCACCAGCCTCTGGTGCATGTGGCTGGGGCCATAACCACTGTGCTACGGGCGCCGAGCCAGTGCACCCATTTTTGAAATAACCCCCAAATGGACACATAAAGTACACCCATTTAAAGTGTATAAGACAATGGTTGATTGTAGCATCACAATCAATTTTAGAACACTTTTGTCACCCCTAGAAGAAGCCCCATACCCTGTAGCTATCACTTGTCAATCCTTCTATCTCTTTATTCTATTTATATCTTTATAGATTTACCTATTCTGGATATTTTGTATAAATGAAATCATATAACATTTGGTCTTTCGTCATTGGCTTCTTTCACTTTGTACAGTGTTTTGAAGGTTCACCTATGTTGTAGCATGAGTCAGTACTTATTCCTTTTTATGGCCAAATAAATTTTCACCATATGGATATACCACATTTATCCACTCATCCATCAGTTGATGGACTTTGGGTTGTTTCCACTTTTTAGTTATTATGAACAATGCTCTGAACATTTGTGTTCAACCTTTTTTGTGGCTATATAGGTTTTCATTTATTTTGGATGTAATATCCTTAGAAGTAGAATTTCTGGATTAAATGATAACTCTATGTTAACTTTTCAACAAACTACCACACTGTTTTCCAGAATCGTTATACCATTTTATATTCCCATTAGCAATAAATGAGGGTTCTGATTTCTCTCCATCCTTGCCTACATTTATTATTATTATATGGCTTTTTGATTACAATTATCTTAGTGGATGTGAAGTAGGCATCACCAGTTGCTATGGTTCAAATGTACATGCCCCTCTAAAATTCATGTATTGGAAATTCAACCCCACAGTGATAGCACTATGAGGCGTGTTCTTTTGGGAGGCGATTAAGTCATGAGGGCTCTGTTCTTGTACAATGGGATTAGTGCCTTTGTAAAGGAGATTTCTTTCAGAGTCACACGCTGGCTGAGAAAGAAAATAAATAAATAAATAAATAAAAGAGTCTTCAGAAAGATGCCTGGCCCCTTCTGCCTTACCAGGACACAGCCTTCTTCCCTTCAGCCATGAGAGGATGTAGTGGTGTGGTACCACCTTTGGAGCAGATATCGAGCCTTCAGAAGATGCTGAATCCTCTAGCCCAGTGGTTCTCAACCTTCCTAATGCTGCGACCCTCTAATACAGTTCCTCATGTTGTGGCAACCCCCAACCATAAAATTATTTTCATTGCTACTTCATAACTATAATTTTGCTGCTGTTATGAATCGTAATGTAAATATCTGATATGCAGGATGTATTTTCATTGTTACAAAGGGGTTACAACCCACAGGTTGAGAACCGCTGCTTTAGCCCCTCAATCTTGGACTTCCCAGCCTCCAGGGCTCTGAGAAATAAATTTCTGTTGTTTATATAAATTACCCTGTTGAGGGTATTTTGTTATTGCAGCAGGAATTGACTGACTCCAAAATTTGAATGTGGAGATTGCTTTTCATGAGTGTGGAAATTTTGAATGTGGAAATTACTTTTTATTTTATTTATTTATTTATTTGCCCTAGGAAGAGTGCTGTGGCATCACAGCTCACAGCAACCTCAAACTCTCAGGCTTAAGCGAGTCTCTTGCCTCAGCCTCCTAAGTAGCTGGGACTACAGGTGCCTGCCATAATGCCTGGCTATTTTTAGAGACTGGGGTCTCCTTGCTCAGGCTGATCTTGAACCTGTGAGCTCAGGCAATCCACCTGCCTCGGCCTCCCAGAGTGCTAGGATTACAGGTGTGAGCCACTGTGCCAGGCCAGAAATTACTTCTTTAAAGAGCTACCTTCAAATTTTGAGTGTGGAAATTACTTTTTTTAAGGGCTGCCCTTCAGCTTTGGTATCTTGACCTCTTTTTCTTTCTAGATGGCACTAGCTATTTCCTCATTAACGTGTGGACCAGATTACATAACTTTTCAGTTACTTCTATCTATTAGAAGCGTCTCATTCCAATATTAAAGACTTAATCCTATTCACTTAAAGGAAAGTGCAATCTCATATATGATTCAAAACTCTCCTGACTCTCCTGTCCTCTTCACCCTGTACCCCGTCCTTCCATCTTCTTGTGGGTACGTGGCTCTGCCTCTATTCTTATTTGCTTTTGTTTCTCCACATCTTGAAGTTACTTGTCTTGATACTGATTCTCCACTGCCACACCCATTTGTCTGCTTATTATCTCCAAATCCACAACTATTTACCCCTATATGTTTAATTATCAGTGTAAAGCAAGGAGACAGTTTCCCAAAATGGATAATATTAATCATTGTATATTTCTTGTATAGAACACTCTCAAACATGCTATTTTTCTTTCTACACACACACACACCCTTAATATATGGGAAAAATATAACAAGCATAATTACTTTTTCTATCTCCTTTGTCCATTTAATTTATTTCATCTTCAGTAGTTTCTCAGTTTTTTCAAGTTGGGCCTAAGTACTAAACTCAGTCCTTGGTTACTTGAGATAACTTCACTGTAAAATGCTAGTTTAGCTGGCTGTAATATTACTACTTGTCAACTGTATTCTCTCAGTATGTGGAAGTATTTTCCCATAGTCTGCTGACTGTTGTTGATGCTACTAAGAGTCCATACCAGTTTAATTGTTATTGGATAGAAAATTTGTTATCATAAACTTTTTACCAGTCTAATGGTTATAGTTTAGCTAAGAATTTGTCCTCTCAAGTTACGTATCAGATTTTCTCTGTGTTTTGGGTGCTCTATAGTTTTGCTATGATGTGTCTAGGTTTAGATTTTTTTTCTTTGCACTCACACTTTTTTTTTTTTTTTTTAAATCTAAGAAGCTTTGTCCTATTCAATTCTGGAAACTTCTCATTCTTCAAATATTGCCTCCCTAATTTGCTCTGTTTCCTCTCTGGAAATTCTACAGATATAGTTGGACATTTTTATTCCATCCACAGCTCTCATACATTTTACATCTTTCCTCTCGTGTTGAGTCTGTGGAATTTTCTCAAATCCATCTTCCAGTTCATCATTTTTCTTTTCTGCTTTGTTTACTACTATTTCAATAAATCTCCTTCAAGTTAAAAATATTACAGTGGTCAATTTTTTTAAGTAATGGTTCTTGAGATACAATAACATACCATACAGTTTACCCACTTAGACAATTTAATAGTTTTTAGTATAAGTGGCTAAATTTCCAATTTCTAGAAATTCTATTTGTTTATTAAAAAAAAATTTCTTGTCCCATAATACTTTGTCCTTCTCTTAATAGTTTCAATTCTCTTATTTTGGGTTATTATTTTAAATACATTTATTTATAATATATATTATATTGTTTTATTATCTGAAGCTCTTGTGAGTATAAGTGTCCTTTTTTCCTCTATAAAATGCACTTGTTTACTGATTCTCACTCAAATGGGTTGGTTCCTCATTTGTTTTTTAATTTTAAGTGTCTCATTTATCTGTTGGATCCATACACAGTGTGGGATAAATTATGTCCTTCTACAGAGGTTTTGCATTTGCTTCTGCCAGGGGCCCAGGGTAATCATCTGCTTGTAACAAACTTCTGTGTTCATTCATCAGCCCGGGGTTATCTGGACCATGCTGTGAGTGTAAATTTTAACTTCTAGATTTTAAGAAGAATGGAGCTGTGATAATAAATTCCCAGGGGAGAATATTTTTCCCCTACTTTGACCTCATACAGAGGCAGGCATGTGTCTTCTTTTTATCTCTGTGCTTAGGAATTATTTTCTAGTCTACACTGCCACTAAGAGTATAGTCTTTTGACGGCCCTGGTTTCATATGGAGTGAAATCTTCATTTCTCTGCTTTGCTTAGGCTAATGATCTCGTCTCATGGTGTCCCTAGATGAACATGAAAATCCAAGCCTTGCATACATCCACCAGAAGATACATACAGAATGTTCATAGCAGCTTTATTCATGATAAAACTGGGAACAACCCAAATGCTCATGAATAATGGAACTGACAAACAGTGGTACATATTTTATAATGGAATACTACACAGTGATGAAAAATGAACAAATTGCTGGTAAATACAATAACAGGAGTGAATGTAACTGATACAGTATTGAATAATAAAACCCAGACAAAAAATGAACAAGAATATTCAATGTGCAATTCCATTCCTATGGAGTTCTAGAACAGAGAAAGCTTATCTTTGATGAGGAGTCAGGATAGGGGTTACTTCTGAGATATTGACTGAAGGGGAGCAGGAGAGAGTCTTCTGCAGTTCTGGAAGGCTTCTACAACCAGATCTGGGTGGAGGCTACATGGTTTTATACATATGTAAAAATTTATTAAGCTGTATATGCAAGCATAGTGCATTTTACCATAAGCTGTGTTAATTATATCTCAATAAAAAAACAAACAAACAAAAACTAAGATCTCTCCAGAGCAGCCATAAGGTGGTTAACATATTTGCCTTTCTGGTTTTTAGTTCTTCAGTACTTCTGGATCCTGGAGATTTTCCATTCTTTTTTTGTGAGTTCAGCTAAGGATATAAAAGAATATGTATGATTTGTACCACTGGACTCTTTGCCTTTTCTTTGAGGCAACTCATGAGAGTCTGCCGTATTGCAGACCTGGAAGTCCTTGGTCTCCTTCTGTCTTAAAGCACATTTGTGCACCTGTAGCTGGTGTCTCATCTTATAGAACACAATATATATTTAGGATGGTTGTTTGTGTATCTAGGTGCTCATAAAAAAACCCAAAACACTCTGGGGGCAGATTTGTGTTCAGGAAGAGCCCGGAAGGGGGGCTCTTTTATTTATGTAAGAGAGAGTTCTCCAGTGATCTGCGTGAAGGCATAACAGGGACTTATATATTGATATATAGCCTGATGAAGATGAGCCCTAACAATGCTTTTTGTAGTCTGAGCTGGCTTGGAAGAAAAGGCATAACAATTCCTGAGGGACCAAGGGGAAGACATTGAGACTCTGTCTGCTACAATTTGGAGGTTTGGTTATACTGAACCTTCTTTGAAGGACTCAGGGAATCTGGACTGGTAGCCTAGGCTCAAAACTAGGGGCTAAGGGATCATGAAAGAGATATTTCTGACACAGGGTATGGTTGAGGGGAGAAGCCCCTTGTGACTCAGCCACCTTCCTACTGGGGTTATGCTTGAGGAATCACGTTTGTGTGTAAGGGTATAACTTGTATGACTGCAACAGAGTCCCATGGCCTGTATAAGAACAAAGTGGGACAGTGAGAATGTCACCTCGCCTGGGGATAAGGAGTCAACTGATTGGGTGGGACTAGTTATTAACAGCAGTCCTGCAAGGGAGCAATACATTCAATGACAACTAATTCTTCCTGTGGACAGGGCAGACTTTCTAATTCTTATTGCACCTGGCTTTTAGAGGTGGAACTGAACCTCCAAAATGTTGAATAAGCTCCAGTGGTGTGATAGACTCAGGGTCTTGGTTAACTAAAAGTCATTCCCAGATTTTTCCCTGCTTGTTTTTCTCTATGATTGTGTGTGAAAAATGAATTTACTCACTTCCAAGCTTCCCTTGCAGCTATGATCTATTTCCTGGCCAATAGGATATAGGCAGAATCCCCATTCCAAATTAAAAGACAAACTCTCTTTGTCCTTTGCTCTTCGCTTTTCTTCCTGCCTGGTCTTGCAGTGGCCTTCCTATGGCCACGAGACTGAATCACATACTAAGGATGGTGAGACCGGAGCCCAGATCCTTCAGGACATCCTTGAGCAGCATTCCAGCCTTGGATTGTTTAATTTCAGATTTCTTATTATGGGAGGGAAATTCACCTCTATTTGTATAAGCCATTATCAATTGAGTTTTCTGTTGATTACAAGAGAAATCTGTCCTTTTGTGCTACAAGGGTGAGGCCTCGAGGTGGTAGATACAAACTGCTTAATAGCAAGGGCCTGCAGCTGCTCAAGAGATTAATGGAAAAAATGAAGGAAACATGCTTGTGTTGGTAACCTCAGCTGGTGATGTGGATCATGCAGTTTTAAGCATTATCTCATCCCAAAATAGCACTATGACAGAAGCAAGACAGGTGCAATCCACACTTTATACCCTTAGAGATTAACACCCAGAGATACTGAATGAGGAATTTTCTAATTACATTAATAAGAGCAATACAAGTTCATTATACACACAGCAGAAAATACAGAAAAGTATAAAGAAGAAATTAAGTCCCTCCATACAGAACATTTTGATGTATTTCATTCTGGTTTTTATCTTATGCAAACACACACCATGCATACACACTTTACACAATTTGGATCATATTTCATGGGGTGATTCGACTTTTTGTTTTTTTCTTAAGTGACTTTCCAAAGGTCGCATAGATTGCTACTGTGGAAACCAGGGTAGAGGATGAGATTATGTTGTGTAGGACTAAGAAAAGCCCTCTTGTGTTAATAGACAGTGGACTGTGATGTACCTTCTTAGAGTTCACTTTTCAAATAATGAGAAGAGAGAGGAGCCAGAGAAGGCCAGGGAAGGCCATTCCAGGACCACAGTGAGCACCCTGCAGCCTTCTCTCCAGCCTCCCTTGCTTTTTCACTTGGAATTTTCTCTGCTGTGATTTGTCCTTCACGGAGCACAGAGTCCTCTGTGCAAACTTGGTCTTGTTCTCTGGGGTGAGTGGTCAGGGTCTCCCCACAGGCCTCTGAGGGATGTCAGCTGTCGTTATGGAGTCACCTGCTTCTCTCCATGCAACTGGAGTCCTGGGGCCCAGAAGGCTTGTAGGAGAAGGAAAAAGGGGAGGAAGAGAAACAATATGGAAAAGGCAGAGCCCTGCAGACCCTGACAGATGAGTTTCTTCCGTGCCCCCTTGTGCTTCCCAGGGCCATGTCAGTGAAACACAAGCAGACTTAGTCTTAAATTTGCTTCTGCCTCTTATTCGCTGTGACTGTGGCAAATTCTTTAAATTCCTGGATACTCTTTTCCCTTTCAAGCATGGCAGGGTGTCAGACGAGGCTTTGACAGACAAAGAAGGCTGCAGGGTGTCACCCCCCACCCCCAGCTGAGCCCCCAGTGGGAGCCCTGGGAGTGAGGGTGGTGGTAAGAAGCCGGGCACGTGGCTTGCACTGGGGATGGGCAGGAAACCTGGTAGGAAGCCTTAAAGTGTGCCCGTGCTTCAGTCAGAATTGGGCAACTGCAGGCTGTATATGCTGAGTTCTTCACTCAGACTAAGTGGGGTCTGTCTCCTAACGTGACTGCCATAGTTCATGTGTGTATGGGAGACATGTGGCTCTCCTGCTGTCACTGAACAGACACTGGTGGAGGAGTTAAGGAAGACCAACACTTCAAATCTTCCACCAGCTCTGTTGCTAGGAGGCCACGGGCCAAGAGATGGAGCTGAAAAATAGGGATGTGGTGGAAGCATCTCGGATGCTGTAATGACTGTCTCTCTCTTGTCATCTCTTGTTTTTTACCCTCTTGGCTCCTTTTTGAAAATATACCTTATTCTCTCCCTGAAACCTAACTTTTTTTACCTGCCCAAACATGTGGCTTCTAGCACCTCCAGACATTTATATATTTCAGCCTCAGCAGGCTGAGAGGGGCTGCCCCAGTTGCCTCTGTGGTCCCAACCCCCAAAATCCCAGGGAAAGGCCTCACTGGGTGATCATGGCTTAGATGGCTACCCTGTGACTCGTCATCTGGGACCATATAGGGACCCTGCAATCCCTCAGGATTTGTGTGAATGGACAGGGGGGTGGAGTTTAGATTAAGGGGTGCCAGCCAGGCAATCCCATAGGTGTTCACTAGGGGAATTCATATGTAAGGAGCGTCCTCAGGGGAAGGCCAGACCTTCCAAAGAAAGATGAACTGTGAAAAATTCCAGGAGGCACCTGAACAAAGGCTGGAATGAACAAGGGTGTCTGTAAGCAACTGTAAGCTATTTGCTCGCCTGGGATGTAAAACTCTTCTGTCTCCCCAGACATGCTGCAGAGCCTGCCACCTGCTTTTTAATGCCCCGTGGGAGTGATCTGCATTTAATCAGGGCTCCGCATCTCATGTCTGGATTGGTGCCCAGAGATCAGCTGTAGGCGGGGAATGTGGGGAGGTGAGTGTGTTTGGAATTCCCTAGGAATTTTCAAAAATCTTGAAAGTAGCCCTGAGTTTTCCATAGAATAACAAGGGCTGCTTATGCTAACTTTAGTTTAATGTCAGTGGATTGGAGCTGACATTTGTGTTAGTGTACAAATAGGGGTAGACCCTCTATCACAAATGATAATTAAATGATGTATCGTGGTGCGTACACAGGGGTTAGTGTTTGATAGACATGCAGTAAACAATTGTTCCTGCGTCACTTACTCAACCTGTTTCCAATATTCAAGGACAATGACTTTAAATGCTTCCTAAGATTTATTTTTGTGTGAAAGAAAAAAATATATACATATTTTGGAAATAGACAGACTTCACTTTTTCCCTATTTTTTTCTCCTACTATCTGAGTAATCTCTGTAATTTCCTTAACATCTCAGACATCAGTCTCTGGGGTGATGACGTGGGCGTGACAGGTGAGCGAGGCCATGGAAAGCACCCCAGGGTTCCGTGCACACTGGGGTGTCTACCAAGCAGTGACCACTGTCAAGTTTCTTTCTCATTTCTTCAATTTCACTACAAGCTCCTCGAGGACAGAAGCCATGTTTAAGAATAACATTTTAAAGGCAGCATTGTATTTGCCAATTTTTTTTTAAGCCCATATTTTTATATTTTTATTTGATTCTCACAACAGTTTTGTGAAGCAGGTGGAACAGTCTTATTTTTCCTGTTTAAGGAGCAGCTGCCTGCAGAGTGCTCAGCACAGAGCCCGGCGTGGTAGGTGCGGGCGTCTGTTGAGTGGGTCCTGAGCGAGTGCCATGTGTGTAGACACTCTGTGCCTGTCTACCGAATCCATCTACTTGTTAATTCATTTGGCACCTGCTAAGTTTCCATCTGTGAACAATCACAAAAGTTCCTGCCCTTGTGGCACTCACCTTCTAGGGAAATGAGTGAATAAATTAATGAATCGAGAAGACAGGAGGGGGAGCTGCTTGAATACCAGTCCCGGATATTTTCTTCCTGACCTTTGAAAAAGGAATTCTTGTAGAATTTTAGAAGGACAGAAAAGGAAGGGACCTTGGGGGACGTCGAGACCCATGGAATGTATTTTTTTTTGAAGGTTGGGAATACTATTCAAATGAGAGCTTACTGCAGGCGTCCAATGTACAAAGCAGATAAAAGATGGGTTTCTTTGCAACTCTCTACAGTTTTTCAAGTTGCTCCACTCCCAGTCTCTTTGCAGTGACCACTGCACTCCTCTATGTCTCTTGCCAAACTGGAAAGGGTGTGTACACGCACTATCTCGTTCTCTACAGAGATGTCATCACTGTCCCCCATCACGACTGCTCTTGGCAATGTTCTGACAAGTACAAAGGCATCTGTGTGTTCCTTGGCATGTTGACCTTGCGGGAGCTTTGACACAGCGGTTTCCTCTTTCTGGAGACCCTCTCCTCTTTGCTGTCTGCGCAGCCATTCTAGCCTACTCCCCCCCCTACCTCTCTGCTCATCTCCAGCCTCTCCTGTTGGCACCTCCTTTACCTTTATGGTTTGAAATTTCCTAGAATTCCATCTTAGGTCTTATTCTCATTTCTCTCCTTAGGTAATCACATTGATACCCTTAGATTTAAGTATCATTTGTATTTTGGTATCTTCCAAATTTCTACCTCTAGCCTAAATTTCTGATGAACTGTAGATTTAAATATGCAGCTGCCTGCTTAACATTTTCACGTCTCACAGTCAGCTCAGAGTTAGTGACGCAAAGCTGAGGTCTCCATCTCGGCGATGTTCGAGAACTGTTTAACTCCAACTTGCCCTCTTGGGAGATGACCCCCACCATTCAGCCTCCTGCTCAGTCCATGGAGTCCTCCCTGATTCTTTTCTCTCCATCAAACCAAGCATCAGATCCTGCAAGTCCTGTCTCTTCCCTGCTCATAAGTCTATTTCTCATCTTCCCTGTTTTTCCATTCCCATGGCCACTCCCATAGTTTCAGCCCCATCAGCTTTTGCTACATTACTGCAATCATAGCCTCTTACTGAATCTCTCTGGTTTTACTCTTGTTCCCCTCCACATTATTCTCCACATATATATCTCTTAAAATACAGATCATTTCAGAGTGCTCTGAGGCTTAAAGGTCCATTAGTGGCTTTGCATTGCCTTATGGTAAAATGTCAACTCCTCTCTGGCAATACCTGGTGTGATTGAACCTTTCTGCTCCCAGGTGCAGATCTTTCCATTCTCCCGTTGCCTTTGTGCTCTAGACACATCTGATTTCTCTCCATTTCCCATGTGGACCAGTGTCTTTCCCTGTTTCAGGGCCTCTGCACACCACCTCCCTTCCCGAGCCAGGCCATTCTCCCCGCCCCCACCCTCTTCTCAGCGGCTCCTCTTCAGTCTTAGATCACAGCTGAAATGGCCCCTCCTTGGAGGACCTTCTCTGAAGGTCTCATCTGAATAGCTGTCTAATTTTCTCTACCACTTCGCCCTGTAGATTTCCTTCATGGCACTTGTCACAACAGTTCACTGTTCTCTTTACCTGCAATATGCATATACTTGTATTTGTTGAATTGATAATAGTGGATGAAGGCCAAGCCAGCAGGTCTGCCTTCTGCCTCGGGTTGTTGTAGCTCCTTACAGTGACGACAGAGGCTACTAGTTTTGGTTGCCCAGCACCTGTTCCTCTGATACAGAGTGTCCATAAAGTTCGTATGCAATTTAAAATAGTTTGCTATATTACATTTTTAATAGTTTACTATAAGAAGCACAGCCAGGTGGGAGTGGATGAAACATGTTGACCTCAGCGGGGCCCGTGGTGGTTCTCCAGGGCTATGGCTCCAGTTGTAGCCTTCCTTGTCTGGCCCATCAGCATGCTTCTTCAAGGTTCTGCTAGCTGGAGCCGGCAGAAAAGTCTTTATTTTCTCATTATTTGTGAGGCTGTAAGGAGCCACGGGGACAGCTGACTTGAAGGAACAAAGCCAGAGCAGCAGAAACAAGAGGGACAGGAGGAGGGAGTCCTAATGGTGTGATAGTCCCTGGGCTCAGCAGCTCGCAAACCCTTTCCCTGGTCCTCCTCACGCTTGGGGTCTGGTTTTCTTCACTTGCAGAGGCAGAACAAATACCCTGTTGGCAAGTCACTTACCCTCTCTGAGCCTCAGTTTTCTCATCTATCCAATCTGGGTGGTGATATGTCACCATTTTGATTTAAGGAGTGAGGCTCAAAGGAGAGAGGGTCCCCAGACCTTCCGTGAAGTCCATCCTTGTGGCTGCCAGCGAGAGCCCTTAGTATCTCTCAGTCCCAGGAACGTGCAGTTTACTTGCGCTCTTCCCCAAGGAGGATTTCTAGAGTCAGCGGGAGCTGCCGGGCTGCATAATTTAGGGGCTGTAATTTGGGAAGGCATGGTCCCTGCCGTAGGGGCCTTGCTGAGTGTGCTGAAATCCTGAATGGCCACACTTGGTTCCCTTCTCACCCCTGGCATTTCCTGTCCTTGACACTCTTGTTCACAGAAGTCTAGGGGAATATTGAGGAGCAAGCTTTTTTCGAATGTGTGTCAAAACCTTTTATTTTCATTATTTCTTTTTCTTTGAGCTGCTGGGGGACTTTATTCTTCATTAACAGTGTCACACAGAGAGCTTGTATGCCACAGGCTTTGATCTAAAACTGTTTAAAGCAAAAGCAGCTGTTTTTGCAGAGCAGTCGCAGCCTGGCCCCCTGAGAATGCAATTGGATAATGAAGTGCAAATGGTTTAACCAGGGCTCTGCGGGTAGAGAACGCCCTGCCCTGCCTCAGCAAGTAGCAGGCCATTTAAAGCCTGGCTCCTCACAGTTTCTCTAAATGGTCTTCCCCCTCTCTAGCTGTCCCTTTCCAGCCATTCCAAGCGCCTGAGACCTGGAATGCCTCCATCAACGTGGATTTTTTCCCTGGATGTTCCACTTAAGCCTCCACTGTCATCTCACACCTCTGCCATGTCAACCCTACCCTCTGTGGCTCAGAGAGTGCCCAGTGCTTCCCAGCCAGCTGGTGATTGCTGAGTGACTTAGATCTCCTGAGCTCCAGTTCTGTACCCCCCTAACTGGCGTTTAGTTGAGCCTTCTGTCATGTTGAGCACCATAGGTCTAAAACGAAAGTCTTGTTGCCCTCTCCCCATTTCCTCATCCAGCCTCTTTATTGCCTACATTGCTCCATCCCCTGCCCTGTCCTTTTCTTTTCAGAGACAGAGTCTCACTGTGTCACTCTTGGTAGAGTGCCATGGCGTCACAGCTCATAGCAACCTCAAACTCTTGGGCTTAAGCGATTCTCTTGCCTCAGCCTCCCAAGTAGCTGGGACTACAGGCACCTGTCATAACACCCGACTATTTTTTGGTTGTAGCTGTCATTGTTGTTTTGCTGGCCCGGGCCGAGTTTGAACCCACCAACCCTGGTGTATGTGGCTGGCGCCCTAACCACTTAGCTACTCTGCCCTGTCTTTTGTCCCTGATCCCAGGCTCTAGCATTCAGACTCATCTTCACTCTTCTCTTCAACTTGCCTTACACATCCAGGTGGTAGCTGGGGAGTTGTTGATTGATTGCCTTATCCAACCAAATTACCAAGGACTCTGTCAGGTCCTGTGTAAGGGCCAGAGAGACAGAAAATAGAGCTGTTGTCTCTCGGTCTACTGCCTGGCCCACCAAGGCTATGCTCCTAGCCCAAGGCCAGACGAGTGTTTCTTAGAACTGCCCTTTTGTGCATTTCATTCTTTTCCATGGTAGGTGGGAAGAGTCCATCATGGGTCTCCATTGCTCTTGGAATGAAACCCAACCGTAGCCTAGAGCTGTCTAATACAGCAGACACTAGCCACTTATGGCTATGGAACTCCTGGAATGTGGCCTGTCTAAATTGGCATGTGAGGATTTTAAAGACCTAGTACCAAAAGGAAAAAAGAACATGAAGAATCTCATTAGGTTTTTAATCAATTAAATGTCAAAATTATAATAATTTAAATACATTGGGTTAAGTAAAATATTATTGAAATTAATAAATTTTACTTAAAGTTCAACATAGTATTAGTAGGTTCTCCAGAGAAACGGAATCAATAGCATAGATAAATAAATAGATAGAAAAATGGATAGATGCCTGGGCATGGTGGCTGAGACCTGTAATCCTAGCACCTTGGGAGACTGATATGGGAGGATTGCTTGAGGCCAGAGTTTGAGACCTGCCTGAGCAACAAAGCAAAACCCCATCTCTACAAAAAATAGAAAAATTAGCTGGGCATGGTGGTTGGTGCCTATAGTCCCAGCTACTTGGGAGGCTGAGGCAGGAGGATTGCTTGAGCCCAGGAATTTGAGGTTGTAGTGAGCTATGATGACACCAATGCAGTCTAGTCAGGGTGATATAATGTCTATCTTAAAAAGAAAGAAGGAAAGAAAAATAATAGAGAAATATAGAGATATTAGGAGATTTATCTATTTGGAGAATTGGCTCACATGATTATGGAGGGCCAGTGGAGTGATTCAGCTGAGTCTGAATGCTTGGGAACCAGGAGAGCCCACAGGATAACTCTCAGCCCAAGGCCAAAGGCCTAAGAAACTGGAGGCTGCTGGTGTAAGTCCCAGTGTGAAGGCCTGACAACCTGGAGTTCTGATGTCTAAGGACAGGGGAAGATGGATGTCCTAGCTCCAGAAGAGACAGTGAATTCCTCCTTCCTGTGCTTTTTAAATTCAATCTTTGCCCTTAATGGACTGGATGATTCCAACCCACATTGGTGACAGTACATCTGTTTGACTCAGTCTACTGACTCAAATGACAACCTCTGAAATAATGTGTTATCAGTTGTCTGGATATCCCTTAAGCCAGTCAAGTTGACACACTAAAATTAACCATCACACATGGTTTTTGGGAAATCTAATAGAATTATACACGGGGCTTGCATTATATTTCCATTGTCTGCACACATCTAGAATATGAAGTTTCCCATAATGTGACTCCTAATGACTTAACATCTGATGTATATTGTCCCATATCATCCTCATAATGGGCCAATGCAGTTTGTATCATTATATCATTTACCAGTGAGAAAGCCGAGGTTCAAAGGGGTGTGAGTGACTAGGTCCAGGGATGTGAGGCTCAGCACCAGGAACACACACCTGGAGGCCCAAAAGCCTCAGGACAGTCTTGTATAGTGCAATGTGCACAAGGTGCTACATGTCATCGTCCCACTATTGCCTCCTTCCACCATTCCATGGGGGATTAGACATAGAAAAAGGACAGCAACATCATGAAAACCCTGGTGGACAGACCAGATGCTGGAGGAGGACCCACTGTGGAATTATTTAGTAGAATCACATGTCAGGTGAACTTGGGAAGAGTATATCTTGTTGAGATTTGTTTCAGGTACCATTTTGTTAGACTTCCACCACATGGGAGGTGGAAATGTTTTTTTTTATTATTATTATTATTATTTTATTATTGTTATAGATAAAAATATGCACCATAGATGTGGCCCAACCCATCACCCTCCCTCCACCCAAACCTCCCCTCTCCCTTCCCCTTCCTTGGTCCTTTCCTCATAGTCTTGTGGTATAGTTGGGTTATAGCCTTCATGTGAAAGCTATAGTTTAC